>CAKNXH010062060.1:230785-246533 GCA_932178445.1 Andricus quercusramuli | reverse complement strand
ACAGTTGAGGACTTACATTTTTTTAGACCGATCACCGATAATACTGAAAAATGCCTCACCATAAAACTCGAAAAGGTCAATCTAAAAAATACGACTTCCAATTCAGGAAGAAACGGACATCAGATATTAAAATCGCCTTAAAAAGAAATTGTCCAAGACACATTGAAGAAAAAACAGGAACATACAAAGAAAGAATAAACCGACCCCCTCACCAAATAATATAAAAGTCTCCTGAGTAATCCGCGATTCGCTGCGATTTTTTTTCCATTGGGTGGTCCACCATCCTAATCCCAAAACGCTTTATTCAAGCCACGACTGTCCGGGCTTAGGGCCTAGCGTCATTGTCCTCCCTGTGAAAAAGCGCCCTTTAGGTAGCCTCTTCTTACTGTGGATCTAGCACAGTTTTCGACGTGAGGAGGCATATTATAGGCGTGAAACGATCCGTAATTTGTCATGGGCGAGCTTAAGTGTTCTGACATTTTTTCATAAAAGAAAAAAAAAGGGAATAAACGATAGGTCAGGATATCGTCCTGCTCACAGGATATCGCACCGATCAATCCTGTCCATCGGACGATCTTTTGCCCTCGCAAGATAGTGCACTTAGGTCGTTTTAGACGTAGACTTAGAGGCGATCTCGTTCTTCTTCGTCGGGCCCACTTTTAAATCCTAAGGGAATCTTCCTTTCTCCACGTGGTACTGTCTTGAAACTTGGGAATTTGCCTTTCGAATCACGAGTCTTCTTAAGTGCATATAAAATACGCCTGTCCAGGCACACAGGATCGGCGGATTTTAAATTGAATGAAACATAGGAGAATATTTTATTATATAATATCTTCAGTTAAAGGATGTCAAACTAAAACACCCTAAATGCCATCTCTTATATAACCGTTTTTACTGGCTCAAAAATCATAATTAGAGATACATAACCCAGTTTGTCAAAATAAAAATAAAAAATATGTCCGCTGTGCGGACACATTCTCGTCGCGCGTTACGCCCGCGGCGCTTCGCGCCAAGTTTCAGCGCGATTAGGGCACGCGGGTAAGTTTTCGTGCTTCGGGCTCATTTTTTTAAGCTTGATGCGGGCTTTTCAACTAAATTGGTTCAAATATGATAAATATTGTAACATAAATCGAAATCTGTGATTTCAATTTGTTTTGAAAGAAAGTTCTCAAAGTACCTGCAGCTTCAACGATTACATTCTTGCGACACTCACGCTTCGCGCTTTATAATTAGGTTATAGAGACGGTCCTCTTTAAGAAATGAAACGGTGTATACAAAATTGAACAGCATATAAGAATTAGATATGTTTTTCAATTCAATGATGATAAAAAGTACAATTTTTTTAAATATAATAGCGAGATCAAGCCGTAGGCTTTAATTCCGTTCGTTTAAACTTCAGTTCTAAAACAACTCTACTATGATTAATTATTCTAGGACATTTTCAATTTCTGTCAAATCGAAAAATTGCATTGGGATAATTTGTGATTTTCGTTAAAATCTACTAAAAATAACATAATCTAATAAACTTACGGATCGCTCAAAAACAAAAATTGCATATTTTTGAAAATGAGCTAATTTTTTTAATTTTGGTCTAATTGAAAAATGTAATGAAAATAGTTTTGAAATATATTTTATATCTTTCAAAAATGCGGATTGGTATTTCTTAGACTATAAAAAAAAATTTTTTTTCTATTTGTTGAAAATTTTTAAAATATTGAAGAACATTAACTTTTTGAATTTTTATGAAAATCAAAAATGGCATGAAGATCATTTGCAAGTGCTTGTCATGTACCAGAAAATTTGAATAAAAATTTGTAAAACTCTAAACAAATTTTGTTTCAAATTTTGGAAATGCTTTAACTTCTTGAATTTTGGTCTAATCCAAAAATTTAATTAGGGTCGTTTCGAAATATATTCAATATCTAGTAAAAATTTTGGATGAAATTTTTTAATCTATCAGAAAAATGTTTTTTTCTATTTATACAAAAATTTTTAAATTGTGAGAAGTATATAACTTTTTTAATTTTGATCAAAATTTGAAATGCCAATAAAGTAATTTGCAAGCCCTTTTCTCATGAATCAGAATCTTTGCAAAAAATTTCGAAACATTCACTAATGTTATTGAGCTATTGTGAAAAAAAAATTGTCTCCGAAAAATGCTCTATTTATGAATCGCAGATCTCAAATAGATGCAGGTTAATATTATCGGATAAATTGTTTAAAAATATAATTTTCTAGGAAAAAATGTTTAAAATAGACAAAAGGCTCTAACACCTTTTGTGAAAAACTCAACCTTGATCTAGAGGTGAAACGTTGAAATCGAATTAAGGGAGTAAAAAATAAAAAGATAAATTCTGAAAACGTTTGGAAAAAAGGTTCTCTCAAAAGATTCAATTTTATCTTTCTAGATCAAAAGTGGTTTTTTTCATGACGCATTTTTCATTTTTCAGACATCTCTTTTCTCTATGACAATTTCCAGAAGAATAAGTTTAAATTATATTTAAAAATCAGGCTTGTTATGAAATACATAACAACAAAATGACAAACAGGTCCAAAGACACATTTGCAAAGGCAGACAATAGTCTCAGAATCAGAGTGCTGGCGTGCTTGGTAAGAAATATGAGTTATCAAATTTTGTTTATTTTTCGAAATATACTTTTTCATCACTAGGCAGACTTTCCGCTCTATTTCTTGTAGTATTTTGTCGAGTATTTAAATAATAAATTGGGAGAAAGTAAATTCTTATTATGTTTCATGATACAAATTACAAATTGCCACATTCGTTCAAAAAAAAAGGGACGTATCAGTCTGTAACTTTTGGGGGAAAAATATATAACACAAAGGGTCCGTCTATCTGGTAAAGAAACATTTTTATTTTGAAAGAAAGACCTGCGTGATAACATTCGATTTTTTAAACGGGGTTTAGACCTAATTATGACTATTCAAAAAGACATACAATATTCAACCGATTTGTTTAGAATTTTTAGGATAAATTGAATAGATGAAGCTCACATGGATTTCTTAGTAAATTTTTATTCAATAACTATTTAACTTTTTATGAACAAAATTCCATTTTTTGCAGTTCAGTCGACCTGTAGCCTACAATATTTTTAAACAATTTCTCTTAAGATTTCAGTATGAATTGTGTAGATGAAGCTCAAGTGGCCTTTTTCAAAAAATTTTGATTTATCAGTCACTTCTGTAGATATTTCACTTCTGATGCACAAAATTATATTTTTTAGCAGTTCAGGCGACCTGGCGCCTAAACAATGTAGCTGCTTCATCTAAAAATTATAATACACATTGGCTATATGAAACTATAATGCCGTTTGTCAGAAAATTTTCATTCATCACTTATTTTTCGAGATATTGCACTTCTTTTATGTCAACATAACTCCGCCGGATAAATGTCTAAGACTATGCCTCAAAAATTGTAAATAATCAATTCTTTTTCAAGATTCTCCACTTTTAATTGAAAAAAATGGATTTGTTTAGCAATTTGGACGACTTGGAGCTTACACTATCAAACCGATTTGTACCAAATTTCCAATGTAGCTCCGCTTCATGAATATCTAGGATAATGGAAAAATTGTATATAGTTATATTTTCATCTATAATATCAATATCAATACTAATTATATGCATTATACTATGTTGTGTGTTGAATATTTCTACTGCCTTGAAAAAATCAGTCGAAACGATCAATTGCATTGACGATGCGAACAATTCTACCAAGTAAAAAGTTATCAGTACAGTCAACATAGTTTGTGAAATCAAAGTTTGCCAGGTAATTCTAAAAGATATTTAAATGAAAAAATTTTGTTAGATGGATAAAGTTACGGAAATTTTGAGAATATATTGAAAGGGAAAAATGGAAAATTTTACGAGATTCTCTCTTTTTTGATAATAACAATCTCGCAGAGTTTTAATTTTTTCACTTTTAATATATTTCTAGAATTTCTATAATTGTATCGATGTAAAAAATTTTTTAGATTAAAATATATTTTAGATTTATCTGGTAAACATTGATTTCACAAACTATGTTGATTCTACTGATGACCTTTCACTTGGAGGAATCGTTTGCATGACGTAGATGTTTTTGGTGAGATTGGTTTGTTTTCAAAAATAATTTCACGGTCCCAATGACCCTGAATATAGTTTTCAATTATTATTCGTGACATTGTGATCCTTTCGAATCTACTGTGGTTTTTAGGTTGAAATTATTACATCGCGACATTTTGGTTCTCGACGTCTTCATAAAAGAAAACCTTGAAATTAATTTTCTATCAAAGCTATTTTCTTTGCACAACAAGAGACTAACGCCCAGTGAATTTCGACATCGTATTTTCTAGAAATCTGAAAAGAATTCGTCATTGGCGAGGCATACAGTTGTAGACTCACCACTAATCATACATTTTCCCTCTCTTTTAAACGAGTCACTCGACACCACAATGGAATACAGTACACTGCGCAAACGTCGGCTAAAAAATTAAACGAGCGAAACGGCCAGGATAGTCCACGGAAAAGTTCCCATGGACCTAACTGTTCGATATACCGCGGCGGGGCCCAATATTTGAGGAGATCTCGTTTCAATTGAAAATCAACAGTGAAAGAGCGAAGGAGCGAAAGCTAGAAAGGGATGCGAAGTCATAAAAAGAATGAGCAAAAGAGAAAAGAGGATGGGAAGGAGAATGATGATAGAGTGAGAGGAGAGGTGAATTCAAACGGAGGAAGGAGAGTGAGACAAAGATTTCGGGTCCGACAAAAAACTATGTCTGCCCTAACGGATTCTGGGGTGGAGAAAGGACCGAAGGGTGGATGAGCGAGGGTAAAAAAGCGAGTGGAGGTGAAAGAGCGAGAGGTAAAAAATCCGTGTTCCGTTTTTCCATCTACGTGAGATTCTTCTATGATGCTTTCGTGGTCTCGAGGCTCTTATCTTTATGATATTTGCGAACACTATCTCGTCGCATACACCGACTGGGATTTCATCGCGGGCAGCCAATGGCCGTCTACCACAGGTTCATTTTTATTTCACTTACGCTGTCCCAACATTATTAATCTCGTCACCGGAGGCTGTGATACTCCAAATAAATATTTAAAAACACTCCGTTTTGACGCACGGCCTTTTATATTGTATTATTGCCGTTCGGTCATATACATTTTTTCAAGAACAACGAAATAGGGAAATGTTATTATTTACAAACATTAATTCTGCTGAGTAACTGAAACTTATTATCAGATTTTAAAGCTTTTCAGGTATTTGAAAAAATACAAAAAATCTGCAAGATATAAAAATCTTTAAAATGTTCTTTAGTAACTACAAATAATATTGGAATTATGCGCCGAATCTCGAATTGACTTGAACTTTGGAAAAGCCTTGAATGTGAAACTGACACAGAAACAAACAGAAGTGTAATTTTTCTTGCGGGTAATGTTGAATCTTTTTCGCATCGAAACAAAAGGAGATACTGTAATGTTAACATGATAATGCTAATTGGAATTGCTTGTAATTATCAACTGAAAGCCTCCACATTTTTCAGAATATTTCAGAATAGTATTGTCAAATGGATTGATTCTAACAAAATTTTAAATCATCCAATGTGGATACCTTAAAAAAAACATGAGACATTTTATAATTTAAAAATTATTTCAGAATAAAGCACAATATTTGTATAAAAACTTTTCAATTGAAACCCTTAAAATACCAAACTTTTGTTTTTTTCGCCTTTAATGCCGCAAATCATAAAATTATATAATTTTATAGACCGTAAAACACGGATAAGAGGGACAAAAATCGGGGAAAGCGAGACACACGAAATCTTGAATTTTGCTTATTATATTGCTTTCCTGGTTATGGGTTATGAGTGGAGATACTGTAGGGTAAAGTAGGACACACGAAATCTTTGTACTTCTTGACTTGATATTGTTTTCTTTAAATGAGGAGCTGGTTTAGTGCTTTACTTCTTATGTCCCGCTTAGCCCCGTGCGTTTGCCCGTAACGTGTCACATAATGAGAACTCAGAAGAAATTAGTGGACGCATGTACCATTCCAAAAACATTTTTTAGATTTTATTTCTACAAAAAAAGCTTTCCTGATTCCTGAGCTTAAAACAGATCTTATATAATTGAGCCATCTATTTAAAATTGCCGCTAACTCATATACTTTAACTAAATAGCTCTTGCAAGTTCGAAATCTTTTTAAACAAGTAGAAAACATCTCAATCATGATATCTTTTGGAAGTTCCAATGTTTCATATTTCACTTCCAAATTCAATAAAATGTAAAGATTGGACTATGAAAATCTTGAATTTCTTGATATTATAAGATTCTTAGATACGTTTAAAGTTCTTAAATTCAGATACATTCAAATTTTTATTTTTATACCGTAAATATTGAATTGAATCGCTCCTTAATTCAATTTCCCTTGACAATAGATCAATTTTAAATCAATTCAAATTTTAAACCTTGCATTTTTAAAAGAATCCCGAATGAAAACAATTTATATGCGAGTAAAACTATTCAGTTTGAAAATCGAAAGATTCTTATTAAATTCCGTTCAACTTTTTATTTAATTTAGTTAATACTTTAATAAGAGCTGTTCTACAGATTCCGTTTTTTTAAATCAGTCTTTTTATTCCCTGGTCATTATCTTGAACTGGGGTGAAGCGGCGCATGTAGGATAAAGTGGCGCACACTTGATTCAGCATTTCTGAATGCGATATTTGCTACATCAATATGTGTATAACATTTTCACTTTTCTGTATTTGCGCCTCGAGTAGTCAAATATTTTTCATCAGTTGGGCTAGTCAGTGAATCCCCTTTTCCAGCCCGCCATTTTTCCGGGGCGAAAAGACGCAGCCTTTAACATATTAAAGTTTCATGCCTTGAAATATTAAGTTTGAAAGCTTAAAAATCTCCACCTTTTCAATTTTTTGAAACATTTCGAACCTTTTAAAATCCTTTGAAATGAACTGCAACCTTTCTAGTGCCCGTAGTGTCTTGTACATGCTGAAAATAGTTACAGGATTTCTTTTTTCACATTTTTTTAATACGTGCACCCCTATTATTGATTTTACCAATCATAAAACACTAAACTTCAAATGTTGAAGAGGACCAAAGTTTAAGTGTAGATATACACTTTTTCGAAACTAGACAATCCAAGTTGGACATTTTTCTTTTTTGATCAAATATTTATATCATCTAATGTTAAAATCTTTTAACATTTATTTACTTGAAATTCGAAAGCCATTCGTCAATTTTTAAGTCATAGAAATTTAAGAAAAAACTCAATATTGATCTCCTAGACAATGCAAAGCTTTCATTCAAACTTAGAAGCGATCTTAATTTAGGGTTTTGAACTAAAATGTTATACGCATCAGAAACATATAAAGCTATCGGAATTCCAGAAAATTGTCAGCATTCTAGAAAATTATGTAGATTTGTTATTGTTTAACAATCATTGACATTTAAAAAGTAATACTGATGTCATCATTAAAGATAAGAACGTATTCTACATGTATAGTTAGTTAAAATGGGTTTTAAATTATTCATTAAAATAACGCCAAAAGTAATTGAATAATATTTTCAATGGAAAGCCTTAAAACAGAAATAATGACTGATTTATATTATATTTTTCACTTTCCAGACTATTCAATTTTTCATTTCTCTCTTCATAATTAATTTGTTTTTTGCACAAGTAATTTTGTTGCTTTTCTGTGAAAGAATAGCGCAATATATTGCGCGTAACAAGCACTTGCCGGCGTGGTTACTTTATTAAGGGCATTCGTGACCCCGTACCACGACCTATACGAATACACTATGAAAAATCTACGACGCTCAGAGAAAGTCTGATGCCTCTGTGAGAAACTGGCCCTGCCTGGTTAATGTTATCTCGTTATACGATGCGCGGAAACATCCAGGAGCTTCACTCAAGATGATTATTTACATTTTTAGCAACACCTGGCACTACATTCAATTTTTATCACCTTTATAATTTCTCCAAACTACACGTTCATTCACAGAATTATTACAAGAGGTTGGAATCAACATCTCTGATTTCATGATCCTGATATATGATCTTTTTGATTGTTGTTTAATTACTTTCCAGTCACATATTATTAATAACTGATGACTTTTTACATTTCGAAATAATTGTATAAAATATATTTTGAACGTGTTGATTTTAAACTTTCCAAATTCCATTTTTTCGAAACTTGAAAAATTGATAAGGAATTTTTATCGATTTTTTTTCTTAATTTAACTCGTGAATATTTGCAATGGAAGTTTACACATATGTAATTCCTAATTTAGGTGTGTTGACCCCATGAGTAAGAGATAAGATAAATTCGGATCCAACGAGAGAAGCGAGGCAGGAAGAAAATGTTTTTTCAAAATCAAGTCAGCACTGGACGCTGTTTGAAGTTAATCGCGGCACAGCATCAGTCTGCAGTGGACAGCCCTCATGTACTTCTCTTCGTATTGAAAAAGCGTTTATCTGATAGACTCCTTTGTTTTAAAGTGGACCGGTTCAACGTTGAAAGCGCGGACGTGCTCTCTCCTCGATTCACCCCTGAGCCACTAGCAGTCTGCTGAAAATGCTTTTTGGTTAACAAACAATTTCACAATAAGCCTTATAAAGATTATCAGAATATTCTTTTCTGGCTAATTTTATTTTTAAAACAAGCGCAAAAATTGTTTAAAAAAATGCAAAACACAAAAAATAGGATTGATAAATCCGAATATTTTCAAATTTTAATTATATAAGTGTTAGTAATTATTGTTATAATAATAATAATAATTTACAATGAAACATCTTCAACTCAACAAACACTTGAGATAATCCGTGGCTGATGGTAGAAAAAACCAGATCCGCCCGAGAAAAAGGTTAAACAAAAAACTAATAGTCATTATGAAGTATTTTGATCGTGGACAACGTTCTGTTTAGCGTTGAATCCATTGAGCAAAATACTAAATATTATATTTAATGGATTTAGAGTACATAATAACATGGTTGGTCATCAACTGACCCATCTTCTGCACATGGATGAGCTGAAGATATACGCTAGTTCAAACCAGAAACTAGAGCAAGTGATCCATGTCACAAAGCAGTTTTTCAATGGCATTCATAGTTCACACGGAGTGTGGACTAGATGCAATAGTGCAGGAGAGGGCATTTCATCACAGAAGAATTTGGGGCTGCAGAATTGGAGAACGAGACTGAGGATCATATCGAGGCATATTAACACTTATACCCGTAGTCTTTCGGGTTCATCAAATGGTCGAACACCAACCTTGAAATGATGAACAGAAGCATCCGCGTTGAAATTACCAAGCAGCGAATACGCCACACTAAATTAGTGATTGAAAGGGTAGTTCTACCATGACATAGGGGCAAGACTATTTTAACATTAAGGGAGATGTTGCGCTTCACATTATCTGTGAAGCGGATCTCCATTACACGTCCTTGAACTTTTCTTCAGAGCACGCCTTGAATATTAGGACAGAAATTATGGAGGAATTAGCGATGAAGCCTTGAACATTAGGGCAAATATCTTGGAGGAATTAAATGTGAAATGTAGACAAAAATATATCCACGACGAGCACTTTAAAAGGTTAGAACCTAATCAAATGAACAGAGAGACATCAAATATTTGGCTGCAAAAGGGCGTCCTGCATTTCTGGAAAAGGAGGGATTCGTGATAGTGATCCAAGACAGGGTTTTCAGCACCAGAAGTCATCTGAAGCACGTCTTACATGAAGACGTGGTTGACAGATGCCGATTGTGTGAAGATACCAATGAATCCATTCAGCACTTTATTGATGGTTGTTGCGTAATGCTTAAGTGAGAGTACACACAGAGATATAACGATGTAGGAATATTGTGAATGAAGAACTTGCCCTAAACCTTTCACTCTTAACAGAATGGATCATTTTCTATAGAAGGAAAAGTCTACATCATCGACATAGCTTGTCCACTAAACCGGAACTTGCTAACCTATACAACCATGCTCGCTATAATTATAAGTATAAATAAAAGTATATCTAGCTGAGGCATGAAGCAAAGACAATATGGAGGGATGTGATACTTGCATCGATTCATCCCATTGTGGTTTCGACTACGGACAATGTGCACGTAACATGCACTGAATATCTTAAACATCTTGGAGTCAATAGAATACGGACAGCATCTCAAAAAGCGGGTTTACTAACACTTGTCGCAATGTAAGAAACTTCCTATAGACCATCGGGAAGTAGGCGACTGAGACCGAGACTGAAACCTTATGGAGCCAGAATTAAAAGTGATCTCAACATCGTCGCAAGAGGTTTCCAAACATTGTTATAAAATTTTAAATCCTTAACTCATCCGATACCTGACGTAGTCCGTGACTGATGATAAAAAACCAAGTTTATACGAAGAAGAAGAAATATAAAAACACAAAAATAATAAAGAAATAATGAGGGTGAGCCATTTAAAGAAGGTGGCGATTCATCTTCTCGTGACTTAAGTCATAAGAAACGTCCGCACGAGGCTCAGGAGTCACTTGGAGAACCTGGGAGTTAATAGCAGGCTAGCTGCAGTCTAAACAGCCTAAGTTTTCTTGGCTTGAATTGAAGATAAGATTTTATGCTTGATGCCGCATAATTTTCAGGTTTTTTGAAAAAAATTTCCTAGGTCGTGCTAAACGTTGAAGTTGAGGTAGAAAATTTGATGAAATCTTGAATTTTTTTTAAACTTGTCACGTGCTGTATTATTTTCAGAAGGTCAAAAAATATTTTTTGGGTATCACTAGACGTGGAATTTCATAAGCTTTCCAGCTGTTTCGAAAAAAATGCCCTATCTCTTTTTTTCACCGAAATATCGTGGTTCGAAATAACCAGTGATTTTTAATAGCGCTCACAAGAGTCGTGCGCATAATTTCCGACGGTAGTGTAAATTTTAACGGGTTTTAAATTTGTCGGATATGTATATTTATATAGTCCGTTTTTATATATTTTATTCCGTGACTAACCAATGTAGTTGACTTTGTCCTACAGTGGCCTTGAAACCAGGTCCTTTGAGGACCTGTGATGGAAGATTATCTTTAACATATCTTATAATAATAATAAAAGGGATAGTGCGTAGATGAATGGGTAAAAAATAAATCAGGCTGCACAATGTGTCATATTAGGCATACTACTTTCCTATGATCACTTGCTGACTGCGTTATTAAAATACTTCCCTGACTGATGATACATACCGTAAAAGCTCCGTGTAGAAAGTTTCGCCCAAAAATTCCAACTCAAGACCAAAAATGCCTAAGACCCTCTGTAACTCTCTTAAGTCTGAGCTTTTCTTTTTTTATCAGACAAGGATTTTATTGGCCCTCAATAATAAATATCTTTGAAAATGTTTATATAAGTTATTGGCTTTACGATTCAATAAAATAAAATTGTTTTCTAATTTTATGGGACCCTAAAGTCAACAACTTACATCAACATCCTCGAAAAAGTATGATAATAATAATACTAATTATAATAATAAAGATTGGATCTCATTGTTTTTATCATGCATCCAATTTTCATTTATTAAATTTTGACTTGACTTATTTAGATTTGAAAGTGTTTTGTGGTTGTCGTGCATTTTGCTCTTTGTCTCTTATTATTTTTTTTTTAATTTGTGACTGGACATTGTACTTAAATTTCTGTACATACTTAGTGGTCATACATTTTTTGTAAAATAATAATATAATTATTGTGGTGTGATGAAAATAATTTCATGTTTCGGAAAATATTAGGTTGAGAAAAGGACTCCAACTGTGGAACTAAAACAATCAACAATTAAGGTACATTTCTTGCATCTGTGCTGGCTCTCTCTTTATTTTTCCGGAGACAGAATACCGCACGGCCGTTTGAGACTGCCGACTTAATTCATCTACACCACCTCATTTCGTATGAAATGAATTTGTAAGATAGATGATATGCTGCAAATAATGACCTTAAATCGGCAAAGATATAGCAAAAACGTATATACCGTTTATTGCTGCATTTCTAGTTTCAGCAGTTTTGCACATTCTACATGTATATGTAGAATTTTTCTCTGTCATATTTTTTAATTCGTATAAACGTATTATTGATGTCACCAAAAACCAGAATCTGAATTTCACTACAATTCTAATGAAGGCCTTCTACTTTCAAGAGGTAAAAAGTTTTAGCGTTAAACATTTTCAACTTTTGAAGGTTTTAAATTTTTTTTAAATATATGAATTGCAATTTTTAGACTCTTAAAGCATTTTAATGTAAATAAAATGTAGAATTTTTCAGTTTTGAAAACTTTCTAATAGAAATTATAAACATTGGAAGTAAAAAAGAATCGAAATTTGGAGATTAGCTTGAATTTGAAGTTATAAGTGTTCAAATCTGATATGTCCAAACTAAAAAGTGGTCAATTTCATAAATCTTCATTAAAAAATGAAAAAAGTAAAGGAAGTAAAAAGAAAAATACTACCAAGAATCCTTGTCTGGAATAATCGTATTGTATTTAGAACCTTTTTTGGATTCTCGGCGCAATTTTTAACCGATTTTTATTACACTTGGCAGCTGATTGATCAACTATTGAAAAATATGTTTGAGCATGATTTTACGTTAATGCCTTAGAAAGTGTGCGACTAAAACAAAACAAAAAACATTTTACAAAACAAATTTTCTACATGTGGCCACCACATACAGCAAAAATCCATCCAACCGATTGATACCCAACTTTAACAAGAAGTCAGTGGCATCAGATTATCAATACCAATTACAGCAATTTTCGATATCTTGAACAGTTTCCAAGATTTTACGTATTTAGAGGGCCAGCGGGTAATTCGTTCGTTTTGGGTGTTTCTCGTGTATTATACCACACATAAAAAATGGGGTTTCTATTAGAACCAATTTTTGGTTCCAAAGGAGCTGATATAATATACACTTGCAATATTAGGTTAATATTACATTTTGTTAAGAAGCTAGGTATTTCTATAATTCAATTTAATTTGTTTTAAAAAAGAATAAAAAAACGTTTGTTAGTATCTATCTGTATGACTATTCATAGTATTTATTTATTTTAAATAGACCCGGGCTTTTCGGCACATGCGCAGCTGAAAACGTCGGCATCCACCGATGGCCATCTATCGGATATAAACGAACTATAAAGGAACCATTAATAAGAGTTCCTTTAGAGCCTAAGTTCTAAATGATCCCAAGTTTAACTTGAGCCGCAACATTACTGATCCCTCAGTTTTTTCTGTGTAGCTACGACAAAACTATAGTGAAAATCATAGTATTTTGCTCCCAATGTAAAAAAACCTATTGTCAAACTGATCTTCTGATTTTCTCGAAGGATGCACGTGTGTTACAAATAGCTACATTTAGTTGCCATCTATAGAAATAAATGTTTATTTCTATACTATGCAGAAGCGCGTGATAATATTGCACGATGGCCATCTTTAAATCAAACTGAGAAAATTCTGAAAATTGTATCTTCATAGCTTTGGTTTTTAATTATACGTGGAACACAAACTTAATTATTTTTAAGTGAATAAAAATACTTCAATTTATTGAAATAATGTCATTGATTGTTATAAAATTATATGAAAATTAAAATAAGAAATGAAAATAAGTTTGCACCACATTACCCAAAGAGTAGGTTAAGTTGAGACACGTTCCTTTTTCTAGAAAGAATCAATAATTAAGCGTTTTGATTTACATTGATTCAATTATATGCGTAACATATTTTACCATCTCATTATCGATGATATTTCTTCTGCTATTGATCGATGTACGTACACTATGTTATGTTCGTCATATGAGCTGCTCTTCCTCAAATGTTATAAACAAAATTTCTGAGATGTCACATTGCGGCATCTCTCATTCGCAAAAAATTAATGTCCACACAAAATTAATAGTAATTATTGGTATGACTTAAATTATTTCTGTGACCAGTTAGTGCGTTCATACTCTTCCTCCCCTCTATACGAGACATTGGAAAAGGTGAGGGGTGTGAACTACATTATTTCTGTGACCTAACACAGGCTTGTCACCGCGCACTTTTGCCAATTCTTTATGAACTTTAAATCTTTCGGAATGAGAGATGCCACAAAGTGACTTGCTGCTAATGTGACATGCTGTCAATGTGATTGGGCGCACATTATTATACTATTGAGCCATTTCCCTTTCGGGGTAAGCGTGACTTGCTCGGTTGGAAAATAGTAGTATGTAGGTGGGTATATAGGTATAAGGTAGATAGGTATATGGGCGATTTGCAAATAGATTTCAATTTTGGTGTCCGAGATGCGAGTAAACTGAAGTTCTAAATTAGGCAATAATTATCATTTTTCTCAGATATATGTACCAGGATGTAATTCATAACGTGGGAGAGCTGTTTTATCTAGACTATCGATTTTTTCCACTAATTTGTGTCTCAATTATTCTTTTACTTGAAGTACATTATTATAAAGGTTTAAAATTAGGCTTGGCAGGATTAGCGGGTCAAAGTAATTCGATTTTTTTGTTAATGTACAAAAGTTGTCCGTACGTTCTAAAAAAATTTTGAAATTATTTCGAAAATTTGTCTCGAAAATTATTTTGAAAATTTTTCTTAAAATTTTTTTTGAAATTTGTTTGGAAAATTTGTTTGATTTTTAAACAAAAATTTTTTGTTTGAAAATTTTTTTGCATTTTTTTAAAATTTATTAAAGAATTTTCTTGAAATTTTTTGGTTCTTTCTAAATTTATTGAAATTTTGTTAAAATAATTATTTACAAATTTGATTTTTACAATTTAAACTTATATCCTTGACGTGAATTTGTATAAGAAGAGTAAAAAAAATATCTATTCACAATATTTTATCAAGAAGTTTAAGAAGAATTACAAAAAAGTACATTTAAAACATTTTCTTCTTTCTCTTCAATCCGACTTCGAACGTTTTACCAGCGGGTGCAAAAAAAGGCTTCGGAGTTGTTAAAAGGCTTCAGAGTCGTTAGCTTCGGAGTTGTTTGCAATTTTTAAGTGATATAAATCACACCATTTTAAAAAAAATAATTCCAGCTTTGGGAAAGTGGTTTGTTCCATCAGCCCTTCGAATTTTGTGGGGAAATTATTTGAAAAAAAAAATTATTTTGCGTTTTACCTCTTTTTTTGGGAGGCTTCGGAGTTGTTACTCAGGTTAACCGATAGTTTTTCCCGTGTTCTCAGACGACTTACGAGGATTTAATCAATTTCAAGATTCTGGAAACGTCATGTGTTTTTAAAATTTGATAAAAGCTACTTATTTCTTATAATTATAATTAATTTTAATACGAATTATCACCTCAAATTCGTTAAAATTATAGAGGCTTCGGAGTTGTTAACAAACCGAGGGACAGACATATAAGCATGATTCTTTCAGTCAGTATTTATCATCTCTAGCAAGTCATTATTGCAATTTGAACTGCATCATATATTTGAAAAAAGTGCCCAAGGCCAATATTATAAAAAAAATTTTGTACCAGTCCTGTCACATTTCAAGTATGTGAATCTGTAGGGAGGGACACTGTAGGGAGGGTAAAAAACTGACTACTTAATTACAAAAAATGTATGCCTAACTGTAATTTTCGTGTACTTTTTCTGTATGGACTGTAGATTCTAACCATTCTTCCGGCGGTCTACCTCTGGGCATTCTGCCATTTACTTTACCTTTATATACTTGTTTGGTCACATAATACACATAAAACATATATAATTATATATATATATA
>CAKNXH010062060.1:209727-230685 GCA_932178445.1 Andricus quercusramuli | reverse complement strand
TATATATATATATATATATATATATCAATCGATAGGAGGAAAAATATAATAGATAATGGGATGGTAGAATATGTAAAGCGTAGATTAATATCTTTGCTTTGTAGATAATAAGAATTGTATCTACGTATAATAAAATTCTTATTGGTTGAACCTTCCTAAAAAGTGCCCTTGCGTCAAGTGACCCTATTCATTTGAGTTATTACTTCAGTTTTTAAATAATTTTGTAACAATCGAAGACATCATTTCAGTAAAATAAAGTATCTATATGTTCATCACAAAAATGTAGAGGTTATATTTTGCGTATAATTCCAAACAAAATCTATGAAGATACAACAAACATTAATGATTCATATAGCTCTACCTGCTTACGTTTGGATTCCTCCTATTTAGGGTCAAGGTCAAGGCAAGCCGTACCCGAAACTGTTTTTATATCAGGAGTTGAGTGTACAATTTTCAGAATTTTGGCAGTTTGGCTTCAAAATGGCTATCGCATTGTATTATCCGCTGCAGGATAGTATAGAAATGAAGACTCATTTATATAGATGTTAACTAACATTAGCTATTTGCGACACATGCATCCTCCAAAGAAGTGATAAGATCAGTTTTGTAATAGGTTTTGTTACATTTGGAGAGAAATAATTGGATTTTTACTAGTAACTATATAAACAGTTACCTTAATTATCAGAATTTTCGCACAATTCGACAATGCATTTATAACTATACATATATGTCAGCCTTATCCGACTTATCGGGTTTCAGCATCAAATCTTACGTCGCTTTTGAAGCCTGTCTTCCAAAGAAATACAGATTCGCTCTTTAAATCTCTATAACCTTTTGACCTAATTGAAATATTGAACTTCTCTTTTCAGAATTTGGAGTCTAGACCAATTTTTCGAAAAAAATCTCGTGTCCACAAGGACTTTTTGGCCAGCATGAAACGTACGAATTTCCCAAGTATTGTATAAAATGCAAAAATGAGCATTTTTATATACAGTACAAGTCCGATAAGTTGCCGTCCGATAAGTGTACACTCCCCTTGCAACGTCATCACACGCACGGCACGCACACTGTTTGGGGTTCTCCCACTACGTGTGCTATTTTGCTTATGATTTGCGCATCACTCTTACGCATACGCGCACCCAATATCTTGCTACTAGAGGGGGCATCCGATAAGTCCGCAATTCCAGGAATTTTCCGCCCCTACAGCCCCGAAATGAGAAACTTATCGGACTTCTACTGTAATCAACTTTTTCTCTTCCTAAAATTTAGCTCAAAAAATCCGATCGAATTTAATAGAAAACCCCCATTCTTCATTTTACATATATTAATTAAAAATTCGTGCTTGCACAAAGAAGGTATCCTGTAAGTCTTATGAGGACCAAACTATTTTTGTGACCAAAAGGTTTTCCCGCGAGAAATTAGTTTTTTATTTTATTTTTCTTGTGAACGATGCTACATGGTAAATTTTTACATTCTCATTCTAATGAGAAGGTATTGGTTTTATGTAAAATTTGACTTGGTCGGTTTTCATCAAATCTTCACGTTTTGAGACCCCCTGAGCTAGAAAAAAGGTTTTTACCAAGGTGTCTGTCTGTCTGTAGTCTGTCTGTCTGTCTGTAGGCACGATAACTTTCGAAAAAATAATCAGATTGGGTTGTGCTTTGGCACACTTCTTTAGGGCCTAAAAAGAAAGAACGAGTTCGTTGAAAATTTTTGAGACCATTTTTTTCAAAATTCAAAAATTCTATGTACGGTTATTCATAGTACTCCAAAACTCAAATAATTTATCTCAATGACTTTTTCAGATTAAAAAAAAATTACCGGAGTTATAGAATTTTCAAAATTACAAAAAACAAACGTAAATGAACATTTTATGCCGAAAAACGCACGATATGAAAAAAAGTCAGGAGGAGAAAAAATTTTCTTTTTGAACACCCTACAATATTTTCGTAACAACTTTTTGAATTTTTTGAAAAATCAAAAATCCAAATTTTGATCACACAAAAAAATAATGAAAAATCAATAATTTCATTTTGCTGTCAAACTATGCAAGATACGACCAAAGATGAATGGAACAAAATTATGCACCCAAAAAAGATCTCCAAATTTGTTATCATTCACTTTTTGATATGATGCGTAGTTTTTGTTTTATTCGTAAAAGACAGCATTGGAAATAGTAAAATTAAATTTTTAGACGAATAACACAAGCTACGAGAAAAATGACAGAGATAAAATTTGTTCATCCAAAGAAGAGGTACAAATTTGTGTTGAATCATTATCTGATAGGATGCGTAGTTTTTGTTTTATTCGTGACTTTTTCATTTCTATCATACGGTGCACAGAACCGAGCGTGGAACGCAAGGTTCAAATTATTTCCAAATCACATATCGAGCGCGAAGCGCGAGTGTCTGGATGAGAATGTCTTCCTTAAGGTCGATAGAACCTTGAGTAAATAAATTTCCATTTCATTCTAAAATAAAAACAAATTTAACAATCATTGAAAATCATTGAAAAGACAGAAAACGTCTTTTTTGCTTGCAGAGACAGAAAAAATCATCGAAAAGTTGTGTTTTTTACTGAATCGCACTTGTTACACATTTCTTGGAACATGAAATATAGATACTTATGGTTGCTTGTGAGATACGAGTATGAATATATTGCCAATAGCTTCAGTTTGGGTCTTAAAATCATCTTCCACTCAATCACGAAAATAATAATTTTGACCCTTACTTAGAAAAACGCGAACATCTCCTAGAGAATCTGCCATATAGAACGGTTCTTCTCTTGCGGACACCCACAAATATTCACTTTGGAAGATTACAGTTTACTCTTTATTTAAATTAATGATTTGCCCAAAAAACTTAAATGAAAGTTAGAGAAGAATGCTTCCCTTTTGGGATACATGATTCTGCATGATTCTTATTAGTTTTATCCATATAATTCAATTTACGATTATTATTCAGTTTCGTGAAAAAAATGTATTACTTACATATAAGTACAAATTTAAATAAAAAGTGGAAAAAGGTTAAAAGTTGCATTTGTCTGAAAATTAAAAAAATAAATAATTTGATAAAAATCGCCTCCTTTTCCCAAGGAATGTAGAACCTGCTTGACTAATTCATATATTCAGCTTCTTTTTAGCATTGATCAATAAGAATTTTATAAGCCCTGGTCAAGAAATTGAAGAAAGTTGATCTACAAAAGATCTGAAAAAGTGATGGAATTTTATGGCAACCCTGAAAAAGTGGTAGAGGAAGGAAATGAATGCAGGAGTGAAACTCGTTGGTGTATGTATAAGTATAAATGTAGGTACATACATGGTTTCCATCTAGGACTTTAAATCACTTGGAAGAGAAAGAGGAGACCGAGAACAGAAAACACCTTGTACAGTGGCTGGACAATTAAAATTAATGAAATGGAGTATGCCTACCTAGGTCGAATGGTTAAGATCTTAGATAGTAAGCGCGCTAAGCAGTACGTGACGTTTATGGTGGGGGGAGAATCGTGTTCCGGTCATTCGGTCCTTTTCAAACGGTTATGTTTCCCAGGTGTCTTCGCCTTCTGTAATATACTCCGTGATGCGATATTCTCATCATTACCAACTTCCCTCCCCCCTCTTCTGTGCAAAGTCAGATTCGTAGAACATCGTGCATCAGGAAGGAATATGATTCACTTCTTTTGTAATTAACTTGAAAACCGATTCTTGTGAAAAGGGGGCACAAATGATAATGTATTAATATAACATACGACTACTGCATAAAGTAATTTAGTACCTAATTATAATGGAATTATCGAATATCCAGCAAAGTAATATCAATTGCTTCATTAATCAAATACCAATGTCCTAAGGTTTAAAAAGTAAAAACTTCGATTTGACTAAATTTCGTATCTCCTTTTTTCAAATTAAGTGTATATAAAGACCCAAAATAGATTTAGAATTTATTTATTAAAAGCATTAATGTAAAAAAATGTGAATGTGTTGAATTTGACTCTTGATAAAATAAAATATTTAATGATACGCAAAAATAATGCTCAAATGAAAAATCAAGAATTAATTCAAATTTGAAGTAACGATGAAAGAGCAGCAAAAAATTGTTCAGATTCACTTCTCCATACACCGTTTCGGGGGTTGTCTGAAAATAGGCTTGGCCAAAAATTGGGGAGGGGGGGGGGTCCAAATGTAAACAGTCAGGGCCTTTTGAACGGTTTCCAATTGGAATACATGATATTGCGCAATCTCCGCATGTGCGTACCCGTGCACTGCGCCTTTCCACTAAGTTGCTCGTGTTTGGGCGCAGTTCCGAATAGTACATAACTCCGATTGCTTTGAAACTGCGTATATCTATGTATTTCGACTCGCTGATTACGAAAATAATAGTGAATATAACCGCAATTTCGATTTCCATGGTGAAAACCATGAAAAACCCATACAAATGATGGTTTTTTGCATTTATCTCAGTAAAAATTGCAAATTTACAAAAAAACTTTTCACAAAAGTTGTTGATCTTCTGAAAACATATATTTTATGTTGCACACATTTTCACTCTGCGACTAATATTTTTCGAGATAAACGACGATAAATATGAAAAACCAGAGAAATACAGTAACTAGTCACATAAATAATGGGGGTAAAATCCTAACCCTTTTCCAACGCCACGTGGGGGGCGAGGGCACTCTTGTAAATGGACACAGAAATAATGTGAGTCACATACCTTCCCCTTTCCAACGTCACGTGGGGGCGGGAAGGCACCCCTGTAAGTAGTTAGCTTCTCCGTAATCAGCCTTCCAGGGATTTCCACACCATCTAAGTCAAACCGCTACACATTGTGTTGTATTTCTGTTATTTTTCATATTTATCGTCTTTTTCTGGAGAAATATCAGTCGCAAAGTCAAAATGTATCTTGTTGTGGAAACCAAATTAGTTTTTTTATATAAATAGTGCACATGAGTAAATTAACGTTGATATTAAATGTTAAGCTATTTTCCACGTTTTGTGATTCATTGCCATCGGTAATACAAATGAATTTTTTTAACCCATGTGCACTATTTGTATAAAAAAACTAATTTGGTTTCCACAACAATATTTTTACACATTTTTCTTTATATTATGCTTAAGCAAAGATACGCCTTTCCCAACCAAAATTTGTGACATAAAATATATGCTTTTAAAAGATCTACAAATTTTATATGAAGCTTTTTCGCAAATTTTCAATATTTACTGGGATAAACACAAGAACCCATGATATTTATGGGGTTTTCAGGGTTTTCATCATGAAAGACAAATTTGCGGGTATTTTCACTATCATTTTCGTAATTAGCGAGTCAGAATACATGGGTATACGCAGTTTTAAATCATTTATAGGTATGTACTATTCGGAGCTTTATCTAAAACTATTATATATGTAGTTAGTTATCAGTCACTTTTAAAGTTTGTCTTAACAGTTTAATGAAATTATTATTTTTTTTTTTAATATGCGTTATCTCATTATCTCTCCTAAGACTCTTCTCTTCTGCCCTTCAATATTCTAATATGAACAATCGAACATATTCTTTTCACATATTCGCCTTCTATTAGCCAGTAGGGTGACCCAAAAAAAGAAAAGTTTCGAATCTTTCTCGAATATTAACAAGTGAAATTAGAATTTTGCGGAATATCGCCCTTAATTGTTACTTATTCTTCCTCATTTTCTGAAATAGATCTTCATGAATAAATGAATTACAAGAGTTGATGTATTTTTAATTAACTTTTTACTGCTTAAACAATTTTGGTTCACTTGAACAATTTTGATTCCATAGAATATCGGGAATTCAGGTGAATTTATGTATCCTGTGGTCTATTTAATAAACTTGAAGATTATATATTTTTATTTTTTGTTTATTGTTCAAACAAAATATTTTGTTTAATTCAGCTTCTCAACAGACAAAGCTGAAAATCGTACATCCGTGCTGGTGTCTTAATAAGTTGAAAAGTTTAGCGTGAATACTATTTTTTCCAAGTTAACATAACATCGCAAATTAACTAGATTTTCTTGATGCTTTGGCCTGACTTATGAATGTGGAGAGAGAATATTTTAATTTTATTTGTCTATTGTTTAATCAATTTATAATTGTATAATAAATGCAACTGTTGACAGGAAAAATCTAAAGAAACTTTTTTTTGTGCTTTGGTTAAATAATTTTCATTACTTTCTCCAAATTCTTAGATTTTCACATTCTCATCCTATAATGCTATTTTGGATGAAAATTCAAAAAGTGAGCACATTTCGAAAATTTTTGAGAACACTTTTTTTTATATTTACAAATTCTATGTAGGAGGTTTATTTATTTATTATTCTACAGATAATAATAGTACTCAGGAAGGCAAACAAAATATTCTTGTAACTTTTTTCATAACAAAAAAAATTACCCGAGTTATAGCATTTACAAAATTTCAAAAAATATACAAAAATGAACATTTTATGCTAAACAACGCACGATATGAAAAAAAAGATTGAAGCAGAAAAATGTTTCTTTTTGAACACCCTATAATACTGTTATGAGACTTTTTTAATTTTCTTGAAAAATCGAAAATCAATTTGAGAAAGAATAAGAGTAATTTTTTTGGTAATTCATGGTAATTTTTGGAAATTTATGGTAAAATTACCAAAAATTACCGAACATTTCCGGTGAATATGTATATTACCGAAAATTTTCAGAAATTCAAGATATCCAAAGCTTTTTGGAACAAATCCGAAAATTTAAAAAATTTCCGGAAAATGCTAAATTTCCAAAATTTCCGAAAATTGATGAGAAGTTGCTAAATTTGCGGTCATTTATGGAAAATTGCGAAACTACCGGAAATTTCAGGTAGTCAAAGCTTTTGGGAAAAAATTTAAAAGTTTCCGGAAATTTAGGGAAAATTGCTAAATTTCCGGAAATTTATGGTAAATTGGTAAATTTCCGGAAATTTCAGGTATCTCAAAAATTTGTGAAATTTTCGGTAATTTATCGGTAATTGATGGTAATTTAGCAGTCATTTATGGTAACTTGTCACTTCGAGTTTGTCCAATCGTGATTCACTACTCACAATCAGTCTCTCAAGCGTCAAATCATAATGAAGTGAGGTTATTATTCCGGCAGTCCTGGAAAGTAAATCTGAATCGAAATGCGCAAGCGCAACAGCAAGAAAAAGTAATCTGGCTATAAGAAGTGCGCAAGCGCATCAGCTAGAAAAAGTCTTTTTATAACTGCTTTTTACCACGGTTTTGGAATTGGTCACTTCCCGAACGCAACACATACCTCGAAAAGCGAACATTTCGTGCGTGCGTTACAAAATAGTTATTTATGATACAAGTGCGTAAAATAGGTGATTGTGTGCGAGTGTGAATGTTGCAGCATAAGCCGGAGGCTCGAAGCATGAGTCAGTGGTTAGCGCACGAGCGAAGCGAGTTCGAAAACGTATACGAGTGCTTCGAACCGCAGGCGAATGATGCAATCATACGAGTTAACAATCACCTACGCGCACGTGTATCACACGCTATTTTTTGCAACGCCCGTCCGAAAAAGTTGTCAGAAGGTGGTAACGAAAAATACTAATTTTATATTGCATAGAGTGGAGTAAAGAAATTACAAAAAAAAATAAAAAATTTGAAAAAAATTTTTTGGAAAAAAATTATTGAAAATTTTTTTTTGGAGTTTATGCTTTTTTGCCCCCCCCCTCGGGGGGGGGGCTACGAAACCCTAAACACAAAACTTCAATCATTAAAACATTCGTTCAAGTTAAATGTAAATTTATTTCAAGAAGATACCAAGACCAGTGTTTAAAGTTACCTATGCCAGTGTCTAAAGTACCTCATCTCGAATGTGCGCATGCGCAGCTTTTTCACCAGTGTCTAAAGTAAGCCATCTTCAAACTGCGCATGCGCAAAAAAATTTCACGCACAGTCTGCTCAAATAAGGTACTTTAGGCACCATCTACATGCATGCAAACATCAACTTTTGAGGTGGGTGTTGCAAAAACATTGTTTTTACATTAACGTCTTGAAGTTCATTTACGTGGAACTATCGCAGCTTTTAAATGACTAATCACATATTACTTTAGCATTTTTTCGGACTGTGTTGTTAAGCTTCAAAGGCAGATGCCTATAATTTTTGCAACGATAGTAGTGCTATTGCTTGTGATTTTATTTTCTGGAAGGAGAATTATTGGTACTGATTAAAACATTGAACAACCTAGAATATTATAAAAAAAATTTTACATTATATTTAATATTTCTTTTTATTTATAAACAATTAGAAGTCAAAAAGCACTGATGTCCCAGTTATCGTGATTTTCAAATCTGCCATGCACTAGTAATCGTGAGTCGTTGTCCCAGTTTTCGTGAAAAAGGTTATAAAAAAATGAGGAAGCTCATTTTTCTCTCAGGCTTAAGATGGTTATTGCCCAATATGTCGAAGGCATTCCTGGTTAGAGTTGGATTTTTTGTCTGTTTAAATATTATGCACGGGGTTTTCCCGGTATATATTATCAGTCACGGACGCATTATTATAATGCAATCAAGTGACCTGATAAGAGCGTGTGCCCTGACATATTGGGCAAAGCCTGGTTTTTACCCCATCATTCACGGACTGGGTTGCAGTCAAGTGCATGATGATTATTTTTTTTTTTTTCATACTTTTTCTCGGATGAACCCGGTTTTTCGTCATAGCCACGGACTAAGTCAAGTGACTGATGAGATCAGGATGTTAAAAGTTATTTCAATACGTTGTTTGAAATCATTTACGATGATGTTGTAGGTACAAAATTAGAAGCATGATGTAGTTTGCAGTTTGGCTTTGCCGCTGTTATCCTTACACAGCGGCCGTGAGTGTTGAAGGTGACACCAGTCGCCTCTGGATGCTTTCTTAGAGCTACCATGTTGATGATTATTTTTGATTAGGAGAAGTTGTAGGCTCCGGAAGCTTCGATCATGATTCCTTAAAGAAACCAATCCCAAAGCTACTGGAACGTGTACGTCATCCGCTTCTGCTCCTTCTGTCCTAGAAGGTAAGCAAGAGCGGGAAATTTACGCGTGATAACATCGGGCAACACTGTTCCCTGGAGTCAGGTCTCTAGCCGCGGATGACCTTACGCGGCAGACAAGACAGTTGGAGATGAAGGTTTCACCTCTGGATACTTTTTTAGAGCTACCAATCTTTGTAGAATTTAAGAGGAACAGTGTTGACGGACCAGATGGAGTGATCCCAGGAGAACAGCCTTTTGCATCCGGTTCGCGATTAAATGAGCCTGACGCTGGCAAGCCGGAATCTTATTGAGTTGGCTGATAAATGAAGCTTTCATACCTCCAAGGCAGCCGATTATGAGAATTATAAGATGGACTTTGTAGCCTTGGTACAGCTTACTCAGCTCGAAAAGAAGTGCTTGATATTTCGCCTGTTTTTCTCCCTCCTTTGCCGTGATATTACCATCGGCTGGTGCCGAGAATTCAATCACGTGAATGATCTTGTTCTTCAGATCTTGGAGGACAATGTCAGGCTTCGTAGCACTGATACGTTGAGTGGTGGAGAATGAGAAATTCCAGTAGATCTTACACTGATCATTCTCCACAACTGACTCGAGTTCCCCCTGGGAGTATGGCAAGACGGGCAATAGATCAACACCATAGAAATGCCTAAGATGGTAATATATCACTTTTAGAGCTGCATTGTGTCTCTCTATGTACGCGCAGCGTGCATATTTAGAGCATCCACTGAGAACATGTCCAAGTGTTTCGGGCTCTAGCTTGCACGCTCGGCAGTTGGTATCGCGTACAGGTATATTCATTATGCGCTCGCGGTAAACTAAGGTGTCTATGACGCCGTCTTGACAGGCAAAAAGAAATCCCTCGGTCTCCGATCTCAATCCAGCAGACTTGAGAAACATGTTGGTCAGACCCATCGAGAGCTCTTCTCTACGTAGGATGCCGTAGAACTTACCATGGAGGGGTTTCTCAGCATGTTCTCTTAGTAGAAGCGTATGCTCTGCTTCCTGTATACGACTTTTGAGCACCAGAGGTGTTAGTGATGCTAGGCCATGTGTAATGTCGCTGGAATCAAATGGGAGGTCAAGCTCCTCTGCGGCCCTATCTGCTGCATGGTATAGAAACACCGCAGCATTGGCGACTTCATGTTGATGTACGAGTCGCATAAGGGAATCCGTGCTTTTTAGAACTGAACAGGCTGTAGCCAGAACCGTTCTCCGATGAAGACACTCTAAGCTTAGCAATCCTCTACCTCCTTTATCGCGAGGGAGATATATTCGAGGTACGGAAGATCTAGGATGAAGACTTCGTTGAATTGTCATCATCTTGCGTGTGCTTCGATCAAGTTGTTTTAACTCATCGACGTTCCATTTTACTGCACCAAACGTGTAGAGCAGTATAGGAACGGCCAGCATATTGGTCGCCTGGATCTTATTCTTTCCAGATAATTCGGAAGCCCAAATTTTTCTGAGAATTTGGCGATACCTTTTTCCAAGGGCCGTTTTCAAGTTATGCACATTTTGGGTTTCCGCTTGCGGTATTCCAAGATATGTATATGTTTCTCCAATACCAAGATGTTGAATGGTATTTCCGCCTATGAGTTGAACATCCTGATCGTCACTGGATGATGTAGTTTCTAGTCTTCCTTGGTGTAGGTGGACGCAGGCACACTTGTCCAGTCCGAAGCTCATGCCAATCGCTTTAGAATACCTATTTACCGCATCTACAAGGATGTTAAGGTCCTTTTTTGAGGAAGCAAAGAGTTTAAGGTCGTCCATGTATAAAAGGTGGTTGACCTTATATTCTCTTCTGTTCGGCGGGCCACATAGGTATCCAGAGCTTTTGCCTCGGAGCACAATAGATAGAGGCAAGAGGGAAATGCAGAAAAGTATCGGACTTAGAGAGTCTCCTTGAAAGACCCCCCTCTTATATGTGACAAAGCTTGTAGTCACTTGTCTTTTGTCAGATGTTATGACAAATCTTGTCCGCCACAAGAGCATAAGCTCTTTTATGCATCTCACTATTTTTGGATGCACCTCCATGCACTCAAGGAGCTTGATAAGTAGCTCATGGTTCGTGTTATCGAATGCCTTACGGTAATCAATCCAAGCCATGGACAGATTGCGTCGATACCTGATCGAGTCCTGGGTAATACACCTGTCTATTAACAGGTTCTCCCTGCAACCTGCCAGCCCTCTCTTGCATCCACGTTGTTCGACTATTGCACTCCATACTGGCTCGATAGATGTCAATATCCTCTCTTTGAGGATGCCAGTGAATAGCTTGTAGCTGGTGTTTAAACAAGCTATGGGCCTGTAGTTCTTTGGACATGACAAATCTCCGGCCTTAGGGATCAATACCGTGCGTCCTTCCACTAGCCACTGCGGGACGGGTTGTTTTCCGTTTAAGAAAGTAGTAAATATACGAGCTAGATGTTGGTGCGTAGAAGTAAACTTCTTCCACCAAAAGTTGTTGATTTTATCTGGCCCTGGCGCCGAAAAGTTCTTAGTTCTAGCGATAACTTTCTTCACTTCTTCAGCAGTAATTAGTGGACACTCTTCCTCTGGATCTTGTAACCTTTGCCTTTGGCAAAAGTTACGAAAGAGTGATATATCGGAAGCGTCTTCATTTAGCTGATAAGTATCTCCAAATACTTGCTCCCAGAAGATTTGAATCTCTTCCCGACTAGGTGGATTTTTAACTACACATGACGCTTTATTGAACAGACGGGAAGGATTAGTAGAAAAGGTGGAATTTTCCTGAATCCACTTAACTCGCCGTTCAAGGCGCTGTTTCGCTGTTGAAAGAGATCTTACTTTTTGCGTCCAGTGCTGCTTGATGGTCGACAGTTTACACTTGTTCAGCGTGTGATTTGCTTTCCTCAAGTTTCGAGCAAGTGCCCTAACTTTTGGAGTGAACTTTTTATTTGCTGTTATGTAGCTAATCACGCACTGAACATTTGATGCATGCCATCTCGCCGTTTCAATTTTGAACTGAAGCTGTGCAATACGCTCGCGTGTCTTACTCAGACGTACCGAAGTTTCGTTATTTCTATCGTCGCTAAGCAGGGAGACCGCCTTCTCGTAAAATACACAGTTCAGATTCCAGAGATTAACATCTTCGGGGAGCGAATCGCGGAGAGCAGTATTAGCTTCAGCTAATTTGTCCATCCTGAGGAAGACTTTTTGGTGGATAAATCTCCTACTTCTCATGTTGACATTATCGGCTATCTGCAAAGGTGGTCTTGCTGGAACGGGTGGAATGTTCGCTGGAGGATGTTGCTCCTCTTCCTGTTGATAAACAGCTTCATATCCGTTTTTTCGCAAGAAGGATACCTGATCTCTCAAATACTGAGGCGTTTTATGAGCATATTCCGGGTGCATATTGCCCCAACGGTCATGCAACCTCTTCATGAATCCTCTCCGCGCCGGTGAGCTTCTTTGCCAACAGGTAAGAAGGTCCCTCCTGAGTTGGTCCGACCATTTAATCGATGTTCTGGCGTTTGTCCGGGGTCATTGCCTGGTCGTCGCCTCGGTTCGTTCCTATTGCCACTCCCAACTGAACCATGGCCTCCATCCGAGAGAGGCCTATTGTGGGTGGCACTGCGCGATACTTGTGTCGTAACCGCATAATTCGTTGCATTGGGGAGTTAGCCCAAAGCAACGCGGCTGACTGCAAGAGCAGGAGCTCACGGGCGATGGGGTCGCCACATCCCTACGCCTTAGCACATCATAATTAAAAAATGAGGAAACTCATTTTTCTCTCAGGTAGCCCAATATGTCGAAGGCATTGTTGGTTAGAGTTGGATTTTTTGTTTGTTTGAATATTATGCACGGGCTTGCCCCGGTATGTATTATCAGTCACGGACGCATTATTATAATGCAATCAAGTGATCTGATAAGAGCGTGTGCCTTGACGTATTGGGCAAAGCCTGGTTTTTACCCCATCATTCACGGACTGGGTTGCAGTCAAGTGCATGATGGGGGGACCTACAGCTTAAGGTGGGTTCCGAACCACCAGAACCTCGGTAAAGGTACATAGAAAAATTTCAAGAGGTACCGGCTCAGGGATCGAACCCCGGACCTCTGAGGTGAAGTCCGAGCGTCTAACCAACTGAGCCACCGAGGCTCTGCAAGATATTAATGCAAGATATTATTATTATTATTATTATACCATTAAGCCATTTCCCTTTCGGGGTAGGCGTGACTTGCTCGGTTGGAAAATAGTGAAATAGGTATATAGGTGTAAAGTAGGTCGGTATAAGGTAGATAGGTATATAGGTGTTATGTATAGATGTTTTAGATTGATCTGGAGTTTTCGTGTTATTTATTCAAATGACACGTTCACTCCGCAACACTTCTCCGACCCAGGTTGCTGATCAATCTCTCTAGCGATCACCCCAAGTGAGGAGCCTCACAAAATTGTTATGTATGGTTCCCCACTTGGGCCCATTAGTATCCAAGGTCTTTGTTTCAGGCATCATTCACTCTATCGTCACTCTGTTGATAAACTATTTGTCGTCACACTTTTCTGTCCTGGCATACTACTCTAGCTTCCTTCACGTCCATGCATTTTTTCGTGCAAGCTCTTGTGTTGCTATGACTTCTTATGTCTCTTCGGATTAATGTCTCATTCACAGATTCTAACCATTCTTTCGGCGGTCTACCTCTGGGCATTTTGCCATTTACTTTACTTTTATATACTTGCTTCGTCAGTCGTTCATCTTTCATTCTTTCAAGATGTCCGAACCATCTTAACTGATTCCTTTCCCACACCGAGAAAAAAATATTCTTAATTTGAGAGGAAAACTCCTCTTCTGCAATCCTCTCAAATTTTTCTCTCCAAAGGAGAATATTCCTCTAGAAATTAGAGGATTTTCCTCTTTTTTTGAGGGAAGAGATGGCAAAAGGAAGGCTTGGGCACTTTCCCCTCAGATTGAGTATAATCCTCTAATTTGTAGAGTAATTACTCTCAAATCAGAACTTGCGCATGCGGAGTTAATCGAGCGTAATAACCTAACTTGTTTAGTGTCAATCTGTTTTGAGTTTGCTGGATTTTCAAGGATGCGCAATGCATTATTAATATAAAAAAATTGATCAAGAGCTGATCTCGCTGGTAAAAAATTTGGATCTCAGCACGTATGTGCAGTCGTTCTATGTAAGTGAATTTTTAGATTATGCATTTCTTTATGCATGTGATGTACAAATCGTATGATTTCTTCATCGCTATAATGTTCTTTCCTCTATTACCGTATAACAATACTCGCATGCATTACACACGCATCAAGTATTATGATAAGTTAATTAATTGTATTAATATTAATTAGTGTTAAGTAATTCGAATAAATTTTCATATTATTTTCATTGGAAATGTATATGTATTTGTTTGAAAGAAATCTAACCTATATAATCTATCATCTTTAGAAGTAGATGAAATACTTTCCAAATGAGAGGATTACATCTAAAACGAATTAGAGAATCCTCTTCAATTGAGAGGATTTTTCCTCTTCCTTTAAGAGGATCCTCTTAATTTGAGAATAATCCTCTTCAACAGAAGACAATCCTCTCAAATTAAGAGGAATAATTTTCATACCATATTGTAGAGGAAAAATTGCATCAAAATAAGAGGAATACTCTCAAATGAAGAATATTTTTTTCTCGGTGCATATGTCAACTAGTGTCTCTCCTGTACCACATTCTTTGAGGATTGTCTCGTTTCGGACTTCGTCCATCCGTGTTTTCCCGCATATTGTGCGCAAAGGTTTCATGCCGATCGCGTTAATTTTACTCCGGTCCTTTTCTTGACAGGTCCATGCCTCGCTACCATATAGTACAGTCGGTACGAATATGGAATTATGTATGGCCATTTTAGCTTTTTTTGATATGTTTTTATTTGTGAGGGTGGACCCTGCTCTATCGATAACCTGCTTACCCTTATTTATGCGCCTATCTAACCCCCCATCTATTTTTCCGTCGTTAGTGAATAGACTACCTAGATATACGTACTTGTCAACTTGTTCTAATCTCTCATCATTTAGGACAATGTTGCATATTGTTTTCTCAATTTTTCCCTCAAACACCATAATTTTCGTTTTATTCACGTTAATTTTGAGGCCCATGTTCTTCATGCTTGTATTAAGTTTATTCAACAATCTTTGCAAGTCCTCGACTGATTCTGCCATAACAATTTTGTCATCTGCGAAAGCTAACCCACGTACCTTGACGGTTTCGAGATCTACACCTTCTTCGTCGAAGAGGGCAGTTCTTAGACACTTATCCATGAATATGATAAATAGCCACGAGGACATAACACATCCTTGTTTCACGCCTTGCATAATATCGAACCAGTCACTCAGTTTCCCATTTACCCTTACACTCGCTTTACTACCTGTATATATTGTTTTTATTGTTTGTAGGAGCGAGGGCTCCTATTCATTTACTCCATTTACTCCGTACTCTTTAAGGACTTACCAAAGTTTATTTCTATTTACCTTGTCAAATGCTTTTTCTAGGTCAATAAATGCACAGAAAATTTTCTTTCCTACTCTCAAGCTTTTTTCTGTGATCTGTCTTAGGCTAAATATCTGATCTGTAGATGATCGTCCTGGCATAAATCCACTTTTGACTTCCCATATCTTCTCTTCTGTAATTTCCATTCCCCTACGAATAAGTATTTTTGAGTATATTTTACTTACGGTACTTAGTAGGCTGATACCTCTGTAATTACAGCAGTTGCTTTTATCTCCCTTTCTTTTATATATTGGTACAATAATCGCCTTTCTCCAATCGTCTTGGACTTCTCCTGTCTCGAAACATAAATTTATTAATTCGCACAACCTGTGAGGTATGTACTCGCCACCGCATTTAAGCATTACAGCGCTAATACTGTCTATACCAGCAGCCTTACCGTTTTTCAAGTTCTTAATTATATCTTCGACCTCAGTGTCACAGACTTTTTCCATTGGGTTTTCTGATGCATTATGTTCAATGTCGTAGTTTTGTTGCCCTATATCTCCACCTCCTAATTAAATCAGTTTTTAGCGATTTGGTGGTGGATTTCAAGTTACACACTGATTTCAAACTCACACACTGGTGATTTGTATAATTAACTTTTTTGCAACATAAATTATAAACACAATGACGGAATTTGATAAATTGCAGTGACTAAAAAAATCATGTGTATTTGGAGGTTATTTTCTGTTTATTTTTTCAAAATCTTACAACTATCAATAATCATATATTTATTACACATTTTTCTTTATATTATGCTTAAGCAAAGAGAGGCCTTTCCTAACCAAAATGTTAAGCTATTTTCCACGTTTTGTAATTCATTGCCATCGGCAATACAAATGAATTTTTTTCACCCATGTGCACTATTTGTATAAAAAAACTAATTTGGTTTCCACAGCAAGCACTGCTTAAACTTGCTTAAAAATATTTTAAGATTGTATTTTTATGCGGAACACAGAAAAAACTGAGGGTTTGGTGATGTGGCTCAAGTAAAAGTTAGTTTCATTTAGAACTAAGACTCCAATAGAGCTCTTTTTTAGGGTTCCTTTTTAGTTCGTTCATATTCGATAGTTGGCTATTCATATATTCAACTGCGCTTGTGCCGAAAATCGCGAGCTTATTTGAAATCAATAAGTATGATGAATAATTATACAGATAAATAAAAACAAACCCTTTGTATTCTGTTTGAAAATAAATTAAATTGAATGACAGAAATACCTAACTTCATGAAAAATATAATATTAACGAAATATTGCAAGAGTATATTAACTAATTTCAAATAGTACCGCGCTTTTTTGGTACATGCGCAGTTGAAAACGTCGGATTTTCAACATAACTTCAAAAACTGTCTTATTTCATGTGCACTATCTTCCTTTCAAGAATGCTTAATGTCTATACTTTTAGTTTTTTCATTAAATTTTTCCCAGTGCAATATTATCTAACCTGAATTACAAAATAAAATGTGCATTATTAACTTGTAAAATCTTCGTAGTGAGTCAAGGCAGAAGTGAAAAAGGGCTCTATTGGAACCGTTTCAATCCATACTTTGGGTTCAATTAGAAACCATTTATCATTTTGGGTTCCTTTTAGCAAAAGAGGTTCCTTTTTGTTGAAGCTCCTTTGGAACTAAAATTGGTTCTAACAGAAACCCCAGTTTTTTCTATGAAAATAGTTACTTCTGGCGTTTACACCTCAAAACTCAGGATTACTGGGAACGTCCCAATTACTGGGACATCTATAGTAGAAGAAGTTATTCGATGAGATTAAATTAAACTTTATATCATATTGCATAATACGACATTCAACCAGATCATTTTGAGAATCTTTGATATGGATTTCATACCAATACAAATTTTAGAGCTCAAGCGCTTCTAATCATGAATATTGTTTAATTATAAAGACTAATTGTCAAATCGGGACAGAATTGGAAGCGCTTTTCGAAATTCTTTACGCTGATAGGTTGAATTTTAAGAAATTAAATTCAAAATGAGTCAAAATTCAAATTCCACTTCAACATCCAACATTCAAACTAATAGCTCGTTAGATTCTTGGTCTTTTTAATTTCCAAGAATTTCGTAGCTAAAATATGAAACCATCTTCTTGATTATGATCCTTTTTCATTCAATATAAGTGATATATGTGAATCTCAAATAAGAAGAAAAATGTCGTTGATATCATTAAAAAAATGGTCAGTTTTAAATTTGTGGTTTTTTATTTGTAATTTCTAAACGAAGTGGAGATATTTTGAGAAAGAATTCATTAATTATAGAAAATTCCTGGGACAAAAAATGGCTAACCTTTTGGCAATCACCCGTATACTTATGTAATCTTTTTTTACTATATAAATAATAAAAAATAAATATATGGCAGCATAAAGCCAGGTTACAAGTTTTAACAAATGTTCCAAGATACTATTATTACATTTTTTAATAATTAAAAAAAATATCATGCCTTTTTAAACAAGATATTTAAGGAAAAGGAAGTCAAAAACAACACTTAATAAAAGTTTATTAAGAAAGTATTATATGTTATAAAAGAATAATTGAAAAATTGACAATTACAAATTTTTCAAATAAAAAGATTAAAAATTCCAGGAGAAAGCAAACAAATATTTTTCATCCAACCAACCTTGAGAGCCAATCACTTTCAACTTGAAAGTTTTTGCACTTGAATTTTCTTTACAGAATTTCTTTTTCTTTTGATTTCGAAGTATATTATAGTTAGAAGAAAAATGAAGTATCGAGCACATTTTGAAATAGGTAATATTCAAACTTAAGATGGATTTTTGCTACACATTTTCAATTATAGTTTAGGAATTGTTATTTTAAACTAAAAGCTGCGTTAAAAAGTATTATAAAAGAATTACATCAATCGAAAACTGTGTATTTTATGGAGGTGTTTATTTAGCAGAAAATAGTTTTTTGTCACTAAGGTTCTAAAAGCGTTTTTGAACTCCACTTTTATTCTTTTTCATTATCAGTTTTAGATAGTTTAAAAATAGTCAAAATCTTTATTGAAGAAAAGTATTGAGCCCTTTGTGAAATATGTACAATTTAATTATATGTTTTATATATTTTAAATTGTTTTTCTGGAAAAGCTATTCCATATATAAAACTGTTATGTCTAAAAAAGTATAATCAAATAATTGAATAAATTGAAAACGGTGCGCTTGATGGATGTTTCTGTATAGCAGAAAATCATTTTTTGTCATTGAGTTTATTAAACCATTTTTGTACTTGACTTTTCTTTATTATTTCATACTTTTGGATCGTTTTCAAAGGTGTTGAATATTTAAAGACAAAAACTATTGAGCCCTTTCGGAAATAAGTGAAATTCAATTCTTTGTTTCACATATTTTAAATTATTGTTTTGGGAGCTGTTATCACGCATTAGAAACTGACTAAGCTCGTATTATAAAAGAATAGGATAAATTGAAAACTGCGCTTTTCATGGAGCTTTTTGTATAACAGAAATATTTTGACCCTTTTTGTAAATAAGTAAAATTCTAAATTTCAATTCAATTCTATTATTATGCCATTAACCCATTTCTCTTTCGGCGTAGGCGTGACTTGCTCGGTGAGGAAAGGAGTAATGTGAAGTAAAGGGTATACATATTTTTTTGATTGATCTAGAATTCTCGTGTTATTCATTCAAATGACACGTTCGTTCCGCAACAGTGCTCCGACCCAGGTTGCTGATCAATCTCTCTAGCGATCACCCCAAATGAAGAGCCTCAACAAGTTTTTATGTGTGGTTCCCCACTTGGGCCCATTAGTATCCAAGGTTTTTGTTTCAGGCATCATTCACTCTATAATTCGATATTGTCACTCTGTTTACAAACTATTTGTCGGCACACTTTTCTGTCCTGGCATACTACTCTAGCTTCCTTCACGTAAATTCATTTTTTCAAGCAAACTCTCGTGTTCCTGTGGCTTCTTATGTCTCTTCGGATTAATGTCTCATTCATATATCCTAACCATTCTTTCGGCGGTCTACCTCCGGGCATTCTGCCATTTACTTTACCTTTATATACTTGCTTCGTCAGTCGTTCATCTTTCATTCTTTCAAGATGTCCGAACCACCTTAGCTGATTTCTTTCCAATATGTCAACTGGTGTCTCTCCTGTACCACATTCTTTGAGGATTATCTGGTTTGGGACTAATTCTTTCTAAATACATTGTTTTTATTACGTCTCTCGAAAATTTTCGATTTGCTTTAGAACTACTCATCAATCATCAGAAATATGTTTTCTTCAAAGAAACATTGAGTTCAACAAATTTTAGTTTGAATATGGTTGATCGATGCTTACGGTACGACTTGGTATGACGCTGCCTTGAAATACTTGGCCGAGATTTTTTTACCAAGATCCGAGTGATTCGACAGCGAAATGAGTTAGAGCGCGCCGTAGAATACACGAGTTTAGGTAGTTAGGTACACGGAAAAAAGGCTTTGTGATTTTAACAATCTAATAATTTGTTACTGAAAATAATGTTGTTTTATCAAATGACATGATTATATTGACAAATAAAACATAGTTAAAATAACAATGCCAACTTTGTTAATTCCATAACAAAACCTGTTTACTGAAATAACATACTCACATTGTTACCATGAAACCAATTCATAACTAACAAAGTTATTTGTTACTCTGACAAACAGGATCATTTGTTACATTAAACATTATTTATTAAAATTAAAAATATTTCTTAATAATTATATATTATATTATATAAACAAATAACTTTGTCACTATTACAAAGATTTTCCTAACAATGCCCACTTTGTTAATTTAACTCATTTTTTTTTAATAGTCCAATCTTCACAAATTTATTTTGTTGAAGTATCAATTTTTTTTGTACATTGACAAAGTATTTTTTTCCGTGTATAGGGTTCGAATCCTCAGCGAGTGCGATTTACAAAGCGTTTAAGCATGCGATTATATTTGTAAGCGACAGTATTTGCGATTTGTGTATTTAATAACTTTAAAAAATGAAGATTATATAACAAAAAGTTGAGAAATAATTTTTGTTGAGGAATCGTGTTTTGAATTTTCATAAACTGTCTCTTAGAATTCCGAGAATATAAAGCCCTTGCGTACCAGATTTTCAGTGACTCTCACTTAGTTTTGCGAACTCGGTCTCTGAGATTCTGCTAAAACGTTACATTCTCTTCAGATGATGATTAATCATTTTTTTAACTACTGAAGGTTGTGAATTTTAATTGACTTTCTCTCATATCCAAGATTATGAGACAAAGTCACTGGATTTTCAAGTAGTAATCTATTTTTTCCATGTATTTTGGACCTGGATAGCGTCAGAAGATTTTTTCACATCAGTATTTTTGCACTATTTAAATTTTTATTATTACTTATCAGTCAATTCTCATTTACCCTTCAATTGTTCCACTTTTAACGCTTGAATTTGAAGTTGTCAACACTAGTTGACATATGC
>CAKNXH010062060.1:170597-209327 GCA_932178445.1 Andricus quercusramuli | reverse complement strand
GGAATATTCAAGATTTCAGAAAACAAGTCAGAAATATCCTAAAAACATCCCAGTGTATCGTATGGATGTCCTAGGGATACAAAAAATCCGCCTTGTAGGTATATCCTTAAGATATCTTGGGACAGAAATAGAATATATCCCACAATATCCCGTTGCTGTACGGATCGTATATTGATTGTGATAAGAGTTGTTTCTGTTGCAGGTTATTTCAACCTCAGAGTTGAAGTTAAAATTTGGTGCAAGTAACTTTTCCTTTTATATTTGAATGGTTCATGGGACCTCCCAGTATTCTGAATTGAGATTTAAAGGTCTGATTGCCCTTTAATCCTCTAATCTGGGGTTTCGCGCATTGGGAGCACTGAACGAGATCGACATGGAACCGAGCGGACAGTGACGTGATGTGGTTGGTATGACAACGTTACATTTAGGACTAAGGTGGATGTGGAAGCTACAGTAAAGTAACATAAAGAGAGTCTTGAGCATTTCAGCATGTATGGAAGGTAGGCGAGGAGGAGGATGTGAGGGCGTGAGACTCTTTGAGTGTGGGAGCGTACAAGGCGCATTGTGGAAGTCACTCGCTTGCGCTGCAGTGAGGCCGCGGCATAGTAGGTACTGTGAGTCTCATTTCTCGTGTGAACTGACCACATGGGTCACGTACCTATTATCATTTCCCGGGCCTAAGCGGAGAAGGAAAGAATGAAATCTAGATCGCCGGAAGCCGCTCATAATTAACGCGCCTCGCGGATAGAAGGCGAAAAGGTGGTGTGGATTGTGGAAGCGGTGCGGCGCGGCGGCGGCTTTAAGCAACCATAGAGAGTAAAGGAACAGGGAGGAGAAGGTGAGAGACCACTGGATGAAGAATGAGAAGAGGCAAACTCAGTAAAGTGAGGAGACGAAAGGTGGATAAGAAGAGGATCGCCGCGGATGTAGAATTGTAGATTGCAGCTAGGAGAATGCTGAGGAACTAAAGAAGTGTAGAAGTGAAGGAAACTGAAGATGAGCGTGTGTGGACGTGCTGCCGCGTGACCCGTTAAGGTCGCTCGTGGCAGATATATCCTCGATGACCAATATACGGGGTGTTCGAAGAATATTTATTGCACTTATCGCGCAATCGAACATCTCGTGCAGAACTTAAGGCTGAGCCAAAGACGCTTTTCCAAAGTGGGCCAATCACTGGACGTAGCTGACTTGCAATATTGATTGTTAGATTTCATTCGAAAGTAGATTTAAGATCGGTATGGTTTGTTTAATATCGTATATTTTAAGAAAACTTCGAGAGTCTTGCTCTTGGTAATTGGCTTGTGAGATCTTATCGAAGAGTCTTCGAAATGCTTAATGATGATTTCATTTTTTGAGTATATATGACAGCAATCTGAATTTGTGCAATTTTATTAATAAAATAGAGACAGCTAAACAAAAACTTTTGTTTCGGTCAATTCCTCTTCATTTATTTTATTCACGCAGTTACCTTTTTTTAGGCTGATATGCGACAAAATAAGCTTTACATATGATCATATTTTTCGATCGCTTTCAAGATTGTTGTACCATTAGGGATTAAAATAAGCAACAAATGTGTAGAATTTGTAGATAGAATTCGTGCACGAAAATATGATTTAATAATTAAAATATCTAGAGTAAACATAACAAAAAATCTCATTGAGACGGGCAAAGCCTCTAATAATGATCTCACTTTTGCAACGGATCATTGGTAAACAAAAATGTTGTCCCCTTTGCACTCAATGCCATTACCAGTTATTTAATACTTAAGTCGACCCTTATTTCAAATAATTCATTTTACTATTACATATATGTCTATACAATTAATAGTAATAATGATAATAATAATTAAAACGAGGATTCATTTTGTATTGGCTTAAGGAATGCTTCGTTAAAGTGAATAATTGTTGTCAATGCAGATAAATGTAATATAACTATATCGGAAAAAAATAAATATTTAACTAATTCGGTCACAATTATTTTGAAAAAATTGTCGTGATTTTTGAAGCATGAAAATCACCAATTAAAGGCAAAATTCACTATTTTGTAACATTTTAAAAACTACACATTTTTTTGTATAATAATTGAAAAAATAGCACTTGCATACGTAGTTGGTGTGTTGTTTTGCCAGTGTCATAATGTACAAAATGTATATATGTGTTTTGCTTCGACTTGAAACATTATTCTGTACGATAAATTTTAAATTCGATATGCAGATCTTTCTTCTTAAAATTGTGCAATTAAATACAAATTTGAAAAAAATGTTTTTGACATTTTTCAAAAATTGCACCTTACACTATAAATTTTTTATTTCTAATATTGGAATTTTTTTATAAATTCTTTGAATTTTTAATTTACAAATTCAAAGATCGAACCAAAACCTCAACAGATTTGAAACATTAAAAGCCTCAAGTTTTTTGAATTAAAAAACAGAATTTTGTTTAAAAAAATATAGACATTTTTGTCATTTACATTAACTAAAACTCAATGGGCCAGGAACCCCGGTTTCGTGGCGAAAAAGCGGCAAACCGTTTAAAATGTACGAAAATAAATTCTAATTGTGCCTACGTATGTTCTTGGGTCAATTAGTCCGAGTTTGGAGTTAGAGTATCAAAAAACAAAATGGTGGATCTAATTTGGTGGACAAGTGTTTCAAAAAATTACTGGATTCACTTGAAACGTGGTATGTACGGGTTTTTGAGACTGCTGATTGCGATTTTGAAGTAAAAATTTAAAAAAATGACTTCATTGTTATAAAAAGTTTATTTAAACAAATAATCTGATTCATTCCTAAAGAGGTATTTAGTCACAAAAGATTTTTCATAAGTTAAAAATGAATGAACAGTTTATAAAATTATGAAAATTTTGTAATCTTCCAAGGCCCATCCCGTGCAGAAATTTCGATAGGGCTCTAGTGGGGCTCTGACGAGTTTTCCCTATATCTATTCGGGCTCTAGTGAGGAAAACTAGTCGGCCCCCCATCTAGAACGTAACGCTATGGCCATAGGGGCCAAACTAGATTTTCTAGTAGGGTTCTAGTTGGGGTCGCCCGCCTACAACCCCATTTAAGAGAAGGGCCCCTACGGGGCCCCGACAAGGCCCCTGTGTTTGATTTAAGTTAGCAGCTAGGAGATTCCATCTTCCTTCTCAGTCTTTGGCGTTGAGAAGAATATTTTTGAATTCCATGAGGAAGACTTTCTCATCGATATTTTGGCACATTGAATCTTTACGTGTGTTGGAATTAGCAGCTGAAATAATAATAGTACACTAAAATATGCCAATTTCTGAATTATAATTGATTGATTTTCATTTTTCTACGTACCCCGAATTTTATCATTTGACTTATTTGACATTTTTTGTATTATAATATGAGAGAATAATATTTTTAGGTTATGTTATTATTAGATTATATTTACTGTTAAATTATTCGTAAAAATATAATATATTCAATTATTATTACATTATTTACCTTCTACGTGATCTTCGGAGCGAGCAGCTCCTAACATCATAACCTCACTCTCATCGCATTCTTGTTCGACTTTTTGCATTAAGCGGAACTTTTGACTGCGAAATCGTTTCTACTCTTGCAGGTGCCTTTTCTCTTCCATCGCGGATAAGAATAATTGTCAAACACAATAAAAAAATTACATCAAGAAATGAAAACACAAAAATTGAAAGCTCTGGCAAAGCACTGGACAACTGTACTTGACATAACCTCTTTAACTTTAACTGACACATACGTGCCTGGTTTCGAACAAAATTTTCAATAATGCCCAAAATCAAGTTTTATGGAAACAGCGTTCACATGCACACAAAGAAACACTCTTTCTGCTTACTAAGAACGCCAGAACCCTACCAGTTAATACTTTAGGTAATAAGAATAAGATTTTAGGAATTTTCTGGTCGGGGCCCCACTAGATACAGATAGATTCGCCATACCTATACGAAGCATGGAATATTCTTCACTAGAACCTGATAGGGCCCCTATCAGTTTTTTCTAGTCTAGATATTCTGATAGGGGCCCCTTCAGAACCCAACTTCAAATAGGGAAAGATGGGGAAATTTCTGCACGGGATGAGCAAATCCATAGATATAACAAAAGGAATTCAGCAATACGTTTAATTCTGTCAGTTATGGTCAAATTATTTATGCCATTTGATTTCACTGAAAAATTCAGATAAAGTCCATTTGTTTGGTAATCTTTTTCTCAACACAACTTGTATGCTACAAAAAATTGGGTGAACACAAGAATTGTCCAACACATGAACTCGATGTAATTTTTTCTGTACATTCAAATAACGTATTTACTATTTCCATAACTCATGGATTTAAACAAATTGTTTGAACAATTTTTCTTTAAACAATCGAAAAATCCGATTCTTTTCTATTTAAAATCATCTCTTAATCAAATGCTCTCATCCCAATATTATTTTCTTTGTTATATCTATTGGTCTGTCCATGGGCCCCAATAGTTTAGAAAATTGTTTATAACTTCATGAATTGTTTACAAATTTCAAATTTATGACAATTTTTTGTTACTAAATACCATTCTAATAATAAAGCAGACCGATTTTAGTACAAAACCATTTTTGTCTACAACAAATTAGTACACTGGATTATTTGTTTTAGTGAATTGTTTGTGAAAATAAAGTGAATTATTAAATGAAATGTTCATTTTCTTTGAATCTGTATTCAATAATTCTGATCAACATCGAATTTATTTGAGTAATTTTCTCAAAGCTAATTTTCCGCTGCATTTGTTTATATATTATTATTATATAAAAAAAATCTGTCAAATCCATCAAGAATAACAGGCTGTAGACTATTTTGAACAGTAAATAATGGATAAACATAATAGACAGGCAAGAAGTGGTCAGTGCTATCTTGTAGTAAATATCGTAAGGAACACACTTATATCTGGAATATTTCAATAACTTGGGGGACGACGGAGGACAAGCGGATGACAGAAAGTAATTTACCAAAGTATTAACATTATTACTGTTAAACTTCATTCAATTTTCGTATTCCATCAACGTTTCTTTTACTTCTGTATGACTGAGCATGAGGAAGAAAAAGCAACCATTTGAAAATGAATGACTGATCTGTAAATACATGACGAAATATTTTAACGGAAAGCACATGAAGAACTAAAAAATAATTTTTTAGTTTGTGCAACAATCAACGGTGCAGTATTTCATTAAATAATAAATTATTGCAGGAATAGATACATCAATTATCACTGATTACAATATCACTATTTTTCTGTACAATACTTAAAATATGAAAATTGGACTTTTGTCCATGGAATCGGGTCTCCTGGCCCACTCTGTGAAGTTACAATTTCATTGTTTGATTTTGAAATCTCTGCATTATTCTGTTCAACATCTCAATGTGATTCAAGCTGTGATAATTCAGTTAAAAAAAGTTTCATAACTTTTTATATACTTTTTCCAATCAGTATTTGATCAATCCCACAAAAAACACCTTTTAAAATGTGAACTAAAGTTTCAGTAATTTATTCCAATGTGAATCGGTGAAATAGTTAATCAGTGAATTAGTAAATGTTCACTAATTGTTACAGCAAGAACTCGGCCATCACTCCACTCTTATAAAAATTAATTAAATATAACTAACTGTTAGTCAGATCAAAGTAATTTAAATTCAGATAGGCCATATCAAGAATGCCCCCTCATCTCTTAGCCCCACAATCGTTTAAAAGACAATAACTATTAATTCCTTACAAAGTACTTGACTGAAAGGGTTGAAGTAACCTCTTGATACCGAAAAAAATCTCACAAAAAACGGGAAATCAGCAAATGCACTTACCAACACAATAAACTCTTATTCTATATCGACAAATGACTCTATTCGCAAAACCCTCGCTCCCCATCCTAAAAAGCGATATATCCACTATCCTGCAGTACAAATTTCATTACTTGATGACGAGTGCGTGTAACGACGCCACGAAGTGTCAAAGTCGAGCCCCTTTTGGTTAAATATCGATGAAAAAAATATACGTATCGTGGATGATGGACCCTCTCACCCTCCTCTGTACACCTTCAGTCCGGGTGTGGATATGGAATTGTGGAAGGGTTGCCGGTTCGAATTCGGAGATATTTTGACGATTGTGCACGGTGGGACGCAGCTGTTGTTTTGTTGCGTTGCGCAAGCAAACGGGCGGGCAGCAGGGGGTTGCATGGGGGTGTTAGGCACTGAATCCGTATGTCCGTTCGTCGCCTCGGTTTGTCCGTCCATCAACACATACGCGGGATGCCCTAAGCCTGAAAGGGTTCTTCGTAACACTCGGTTCACACATGTGGATCTGAAAGCGCTCGTTGCACACGTATTCCCATTATGCTACCAAACCTCTTCCACCCCCTCAAATACATATGGTCGTCGTACGCCGGGAATACGTCACATCACAGCTTGCATGGTTTGCATGATCATCCCTGCTGGAGCAGCGCAGCTTCTCTCTTGCGGGCGGACTAAATGTTACTTTCTATGCCGTGTGCTGTATGGTTGTAGGTACTGTACGTATGTTGTATGGACATTTTCGTTCGTGATTTGAGAGATCTCTTGTAAGCAAATGTCGACTCTGACAGAATTCATGAATTTTCTAGAAACAGGAAATAAAGCTTTCAGCCGAAGCATCACATCATCCGAAATTTCATGTCTGTTTATCATTTACGAACAGCAGACCGAAATAATCTTGTGATTTTAGAAAGTCTGGGTTTCTTTACTTCGAAAGTTACATCGAGAAAGTAAATTTTTTGAATAAATGCATTTTATAACAAAAAAATCTGTGAGGAGAGCCTCATTGCAAAAGAGCATTGCTCTAGAATCTAGATTCCTGAATTTTTCACGAGATGCAAAGCGCCCAACATTTGAAATTTGAATTGGAAAGAAAATATGTACTCTGTAGATGTAAGCTTAGAATCACACTGTTAAAAATTTGCGGTGTGAACTCAAATGTGACGATTATGTACAATTCTCAGAAAACACCCCTATTTACACAACATTTTATGGAATTTTTAATTGATTTGATCAGGGTTCTTTATGTATTTTGTCACCGGTGGGAAATTCAAAGAATCATATAAAGGTGATTTTATATCCACTTTTGGTCTTTCAGATTTTTAAAAATATTTTTTGGTATCATTACTATAGGAATAAGGTAAATATTACCTAATTGCGGTTGGTTTTTTTCTGCAGAGGCTATAGTGTATTACTTTTCGAGCTATACACCTTTTGTATGTAGACATCTTCCGCATCCTCCTATAGAAGGAGAAGCCAAAAACCCTTCTTTTGCAGCTGCACCGATAATAATATTTGTACGCTTCCATATAAAAAGGGCACTTATGGTCCATTCGAAGTTACGTGTAGGGACATTTAGCTGGATAAATTTCCGATATTTTTGGAATTATTATATTTTATCATTAGAAAATGAATTAATTTTATGCTCCATACTTTTTTGATTTCGGAGTACACACTTCGAAATCCGGACTATAAACAGAATTTTAACCATTTATGCATATTCATGGATAAGTGTCTAAGAACTGCCCTCTTCAACGAAAAAGGTATAGATCTCGAAACCGTCAAAGTACGTGGGTTGGCTTTCGCAGATGACAAGATTGTTATGGCAGAATCAGTCGAAGACTTGCAAAGAATGTTGAATAAACTTAACACAAGCATGAAGAACATGGACCTCAAAATTAACGTGAATAAAACGAAAGTCATGGTTTTTGAGGGAAAAAGTGAGAAAACAATATGCAACATTGTCCTAAATGATGTGAGATTAGAACAAGTTGACAAGTACGTATATCTAGGTAGTCTATTCACTAGCGACGGCAAAATAGATGGGGAATTAGATAGGCGCATAAATAAGGGTAAGCAGGTTATCGGTAGAGCAGGATCCATCCTCACGAATAAAAACATATCAAAAAAAGCTAAAATGGCCGTACATAATTCCATATTCGTACCAACTGTACTATACGGTAGCGAGGCATGGACCTGTCAAGAAAAGGACAGGAATAAAATCAACGCGATCGGCATGAAACCTCTGCGCATAATATGCGGAAAAACACTGATGGACAAAGTCCGAAACGAGATAATCCTCAAAGAATGTGGTACAGGAGACACGCTAGTTGACATATGGGAAAGAAATCAGTTAAGATGGTTCGGACATCTTGAAAGAATGAAAGATGAACGACTGACGAAGCAAGTATATAAAGGTAAAGTAAATGGCAGAATGCCCAGAGGTAGACCGCCGAAAGAATGGTTAGAATCTGTAAATGAGACATTGATCCGAAGAGACATAAGAAGTCATAGGAACAGAAGAGCTTGCATGAAGAAATGCATGGACGTAAATGAAGCTAGAGTAGTATGCCAGGACAGAAATTTGTGGCGGCAAATAGTTTATAAGCAGAGTGACAATAGAGTGAATGATGCCTGAAACAAAGACCTTGGATTCTAATGGGCCCAAGTGGGGAACCATACATAACAATTTTGTGAGGCTCCTCACTTGGGGTGATCGCTAGAGAGATTGATCAGCAATCTGGGTCGGAGCAGTGTTGCGGAGTGGACGTGTTATTTGAATAAATAACACGAAAACTCCAGATCAATCTAAAATATCTATACCATAACACATATACCTATATACCTATCTACCTTATACCATATAACGACCTACTTTACACCTATATACCTATCCCACTACTTTCCAACCGAGCAAGTCACGCCTACCCCGAAAGGGAAATGGCTTAATGGTATAATAATAATAATAATATGAGTAGGTATTAGGTAATGGTGGTTTGTAAGGCACAAAAAATATCTACATTCAAGTATAGCTTGGAGAAACCTCTACTTTTATTAGGACTATCACAAATTATAATTTTATCAGGCCAATTACTGTTTATTAATTATATAAATTAAATTGACATAATTCCAAATTAAATGAATACGCAGATATGAAATTCTGCTAAACTTACAGGACTTAAAGTTAAAATAGAAAAGCATACATTTTCTGTAAAGATTACCGAGCTTTCTGCTCAGTTCACAGAATTTTCAGTAATCTTCTAAGTTTACGGATATTTTTTGTAACACTAACTGAACTTTTCTGTTAAGTTGACGGAGACCTACGATAAAATTGCCGTACATTCTCCGTCAAATTTCCGCAGGATTTTTTTAATAACTCCTTAAAAATAACACGACATTTTTTCTCATACATTTGAGGATATTCTGCTAATAAAACTACATAATGCAAATGGAAGCTTTAACATTTATTTGAAACGCCTCCGAACTGCTGAATTACCAAACAAAAAAAAACACCAGAAAAAAGTTAACAAGTTGAAAATGTAAAAAACAGATCAACTCAAAACTTAACATTTTCGAATTCTGCTATTTACCTTTTTCATTTTTTCAACATTATACGGTTTTTCCGTGCTTTTTTATGGGTTGAAGTTCCAAGATACATAATTTTTTTTTAACTGGATAGAAAAAAAGTTTGAAAACTGAATATGAAATATTATTTTTCCAAGCGATTTAGAAATGTTTAGAGTTTTCTTTCCATTTTTAGACTTCTCGCTTATTTTCTAATGATTTTTTTTTATCAGTATTGATCCGAAAAATTTGAAACAATGTTTAAAGCTAGCTGGATGGAGAAAAATGATTAAAAACCCCGCATGAAAATGACTATGTGGAACACATGTTTCCTTTCCGTTTTAGATGCCTTAAATTTGTGAATCTATTGTAGTATTTTTAGATAATTAGAAACTAGTCAGAGGTAAAAAAAAATATTTGTAAGCTGAGTGTACCGTGTATAAAAATGAATCTTTCTCTCAGGTATAAACAAAAATTACAACGGAAAGATTAGTGATGTTAATGCAAGAAATCGTGATTTATTTCTCTGAATCGTTTGAATATTTTCTGAAAGACCATATATTGTATAATAATAGCATTAAGTTCTTCGATTGATTCATTATTTATTGTTTTTTGAAGCTTCAGCTGTCGGTACTAATCTTTTTATTTTGTTAGCAGTTGACATCCATTTTCTTACATCTTTATTTCAGAAGTATCTTGTTGCACAATGAATAAATATATATAAAGACTGGATTGATGAATCCCTAGACTTGGCTTCCCCTGTGAGAGCCTTAGTTTTTTAGTCATTATATACGGAGAAAACATTTGGGGTAACTAATTATACCATATTATACGGATCTGACAGGACGACTGACAAATAAGGAAATTCTTACGCAAATTTATGGAAGATTTACCCATACATGTAGTATAATCGTTCCGATGAATATGGTAACCTGATTTTGCGTCCGGGAAGAATAGGCGTGAGATTATTATCGTACATAATATATAAGTATATTAATTCCCATAAAAGTAAGAGAAAGAGTGCCAAGTAGTCAACATATTTGTACCACATTCGATGGGTACATCGGTGGTTCAAGCAGAATGAATTTTAAGCCAGGTATTCAAAATTTGAAATGAATTTTTGTTCAATTTCGAATTAATTTTTGCGAAAAATAGAAATTCTGAATGTACCGGTTCTTATTACTTGAGATATCTAAAATATTTTTTAGAATGTTCAAAGTTGGAATAAATATATCTTCTCCGATAAGTGGAAGGAGATACGCCAAAACAGACATTTCTGGATTTAAGTTTAGAATTCTATAATATATGATTTATAATGATAAAATGTAATATATAGTGAATATATTCATAAATAAATAAAAATAAAGGAGTAATGTCGATAATTTGAAAGCATATTGTGGGACAGTGATACGATAAGGTCAGTGATACTCGAGGAGTTTGTTACCGTCGAGTATGGTAAAAATCACTTCAATTCTGTAAACTTCTACCATTTATATTTGGCACTCTCGAGTGTCTCGAGATCGCTCAGGCAACTCGGAATTACTATATTTAAAAGTAACCGTTCCTCTTTTTTTGCATTACCATACCTTATTTTTGCTTAATAAATAATCTAAAAATGTAAGGTTCTTCATACCGTATTTGACAATCATTTCGTTGAATCCATATAATATTGTGAAAAAATTACCCTAAAACGTTTTCTCCGTGTACGAATATGTTTTATTTGCAATGAATGTATCCATTCTATTCTTCCATAATATTTTTTTCCAACTGTCTGTTTTGATTTATTTCGTTAATTTGTTTCCAAAACTATATAAGAAGATAAATAATCATTGAAGAACACCTTATATTTTTTCCTGTTTACAAAGTCATAAAATATATTTATAGTTTTCATTAAGTTTCTACTCTTACCTATAAAAGACAGCAAAACTCAGCAAGCAGAATCTTCATGTTTTTTAGCCTATGAAGATAGGAAGAAAAAATAAAAACCGCATCATTTTTTGAAGAAAATATTAATTTTATTAATTTTTGTTACCAGGCAGCTAAACATGGCGAAAAAATCAATGATGAGAATATTCTGTTTATATTTAATATACATATATGTTCGTGAATAAAATCTTCTGAAACTTTGTGAGATCTTTCAATTTAAGATCAATTCTATACTCCTTGAGTTCATTTTTGATGAACATTATTTTAACAAGTGATTTATTTCATATGGAATTAGGTTTGGTGACTCTGGATCTAGAAGACTTTAAATAAAGAGTTGAAAGAATCAGGCAATTTGTGAACATAGTCATTCATTCATGATAGAGTAACATACAATCCACGACAGTAAACGCTGACAATGAAACTAATAATCGCAGGAATGAGAATTACGAAAATAAAATCTTTCTAGTGCAACATGAAACAATAAGGAATGCATAAGTTACAAGAAAATATATTATACATACATTGAAAGCCCCATTGAATCTCCTCACTTTACAACTTTTGTGATACGATATACAATTTAATAATACAGATAATTATTTCGTCGAATATCCATATCAATGAGTCGAAAAGAAAGATATTCACGCCAGCTGCGTTTCAGCAGGAAAGTTTTAAGTAACGTTATGAACGCTGGATGAAAAAATCGTTGGTACTGTCAAGTCAGGGATGCACTATCATGGGTATATCTTACCACATAAGGGTGAGTTCATGGGGTGAGTCGATGAGGGACACGGCAGAGAAAAATCTGGGGGCTGGATGGCTATTAATATTTTTTCACTCGCACCCCTATTTAGCATAGGTACCAAAAAAGTCCTCACCCCTCTCCTGCATTCACATTATGCACGACACGCAACCCTTTGCCCAATCCCGTGAGAGAAAAAATCATCACTGACCGAGTCACTGCACGGAATTCCGCGTATTCGCCTTTCTCCGGTGAAAAACAGTGAGTAAAAAAAATGTCAGTCCCAGGTTGGGGTAAAAAGCCTAAAGCACCCTCGACTCTTTTGCCGATTGAATCGGATTACATCCAGGCAGGTGCGCCCTTGTAGCACTTGCAATCCCACTGCTAGGTCATCGTAAACCCTTTCGAGAGAGGTCACTTTAAATGTAACCTTTGATCAGTCTTTTTGCCCTACGAGATGACAAAAAAGGCCATTTCATTAACTCTTCTGACTATAGTTAATTATTTTGTCTGTGTCCAGAGTAATTAATCCCCCATGGAGACGCGACCTGCCTTTCCGGAGCAGTGCCTTGATAAATGTATTTTTTCCGCTGAATCGCCTCCAGTCCACACTATTTCTGATGGTGAGGGGACTGATTCAGGAATCAATGTCCGAAAGCTGATGATTTATGTGGTTCTTTGTCGATTCTCATTTAAGGATCGTTTTACGTGATTCAAAAAACTCAGTGATATTATTTTGTTATAAAACATTATACATATAACACAATCAGTTTGAAAAATTGAGCATAACTGAATTATATAAATACTATTAACTTGGTGCAGGTTTTTGAAGAGTGTCTTTCAATACATAATTGTTTCAATAAAATATAATTTAATTGTTATCAACACACTTTAAAAATTCTAATTTTTGACTAAAAAAACACCTTGAAAACCTTTCTTTGTTCAAAGAATTCTTCTTCATAGTTCGAAGAATCGTTTCAAGTGTTTCAAACGATCGCCAATCAATTTCAAATATTTCTATAAATGTAACTAGCTTTTATATTTTAGAATGTTTAATATTGCAATTTTTTTGTACATCTTTTATGAAACGAAAGCGTCTTTCAAGAAAATCTCAGACCATCTTTTTCATATATAGCATTACCTGGCAAACAATGTACTGTAATTATTTTATTAAACTTTTTTTCTAAAGATTAGTTTCAAAAAAATTTTAATATCCTGTTTTGATTTGAATAATTATATAGTAAAAAAGGCATCAATTTTTAATATTCAGTGTTGTAAAAGTATTTGCATTTTTTCGTCAAGAGCAAAAATGCCTTCAAATTCAAAGAACTAAAAGACGTTTTCCACGTCAGAAATATCAGTCCTGGCAACCATCTCATCGATTTGAATACATTTTGGTGTTCTTGTAGAACTTTAATGGTAATATTTTTTGGCCAAATGATTTTGAAAAATTTTGAAAATTCTGGGAGCTACGCCATTTTGAAATTTGAGGTCGACTTTTTTTTTAAATTGTAATATTTCCGACACTTTTTTCGGATTTAAATGAAACTTTTAGGCATTTTGTAACACAAGATGCTGTTTTATATAAAATATGACAGAAAAAAAAATTTCAAAATTTTCACAAAAAAAAACTGAAAAAAAATTTTTTGTTTCAATTTTGAACGGATTTCACTATTTTTTTATTTTTTTTTAGAATAATATTCCTTGTTCTTTTATCTTTCGATTAAAAAAAAAACTTGATGGACGCTCATCTGGTTCGTGAGTTATAAATATTTAAAGAGCGAAATTCCAGTCGAATGCTTGTGCCACACAGCAGCTAGGTGGGAAGCAGGCATTGCCATTACACATTACCCTTGCAACGCTGCAGTTTCGGGCATTCCTGTTAACTACATTTTTTTTCTCGCTTAGAATTCTTCCGTTTAGGAGTAGATTTTTGTGTCTAAAACATTTTTGATTTGAATCAGGAGCAGCAGAATATATTTTTCAACGGATTTGATGGTTATTGATTCGTATGAAGGAATGAAATCCTCTCGTACACAAAAAATGAATTTTACTTTTGACATAGCGCTGATGGCCCAATCGTACAACAAGGAATCCGTGGTACAAGAGAATTTCATTCCTTCATACGAATCAATGACCATCAAATCCGTTGACAAATATATTCTGCTGCTCCTGATACAAAATCAAAAATGTTTCAGATACAAAAATCTACTCTTAACCGGAAGAATTCTGAGCAAGAAAAAAAATTAGTTAACAGGAATGCCCGAAACTGCAGCGTTGCAACGGTGTATTGTGTAATGCCAATGCCTGCTACCCGCCTAGCTGCTGCGTGGCACAAGCAGTCGACTGGAATGTCGCTCTTTAAATATTCATAACTCGCGAACCAGATGAGTGTTCATCAAGTTTTTTTTTTTAAATGAAAGATAAAAGAACAAGGAATATTATTCTAAAAAAAATCAAAAATAGCGAAATCCGTCAAAAACACTGTTTACTAAACAATTTTAAATATTCATTTTTTTTCAACTGCCCGTTGAATACATTTCTTGTGAAAAGAGTCTGTAACTAAATCTGCAGTTCCTGTTTAGCTCGTCTCAAATAGGTATAGCTCTAATAAAACAAAGTTAAATTTATTAAAAGTTATTTTGATTTACAACTTTAGTCATATTTACTTTGTGTAGTGAATATTTGCCCACAAAACTATTGTTTAGATTCATTTTATTTAAAAACTGGAAATTTCAATCGGCGAAACTTTTTTTTACGAATTTTATCACAACATTGTTAGAAAATGTTCTTCAAATTCGAAACACTAATGATGAAAGAACTTTTTAAGAAATCATTTATATAATTCTGTGAAAAAAAGAAAACACATTATTCTAGAAAGAATATAAATATTGTGGACAGTGTGAATATATAGACGAAAAACGCTATTTTTCACAACTTCCGCATTTTGCAAGTAGCGCGAGTTCGTAAAATCCTTATCAATATAATGAAACGTCATATACTTTTGAGATTTGGTGAAATTGTATATTAAAAAACAAATAGAACCTAAAATATTAAAAGAATTCATGCTCATCGTAATAAAACCGAACTTAGCCATGATGAGCAATGTCAGAATGGACAACATTTAGGAAAATATTTTTTGTGTGTATCTATGATAGTGCTGCGACTTATTAGAATAATTTTGATAATATACAATTTTATATTCTTCCAGTTGAAATCTTCCACTTTATAAACGTTAACTTTTCCACTTCAAAATTGAAAAATCCCAATTTTCAAAATTTTAAATGGTACCAATTTCGAAAATTTCCATTTTGAATGCTTAAAAATTTTCAATTCTTAAATTTTTCGACCTACAATTTCATTTTTTCCATTTTATACATTATTATTAAAAATTGCTCAATCGGAAATGCTGTGTGAAAATGGGGTTTTCAGCTAGTAAATTTGAGGTAGACTATACTTTTTTCAATTACAATATTGAGAAATTATCCAATATAAATATTTCACTTTTAAAATCGTTCCATTTTCCTTACGAATTTAATTGATGGTTGAAGTAGTTCAACATCAAATTCTACAAAGTCTAAATTTTTCCACTCTCAATCTTTACATTTTAAATTATTATATTATAGAAAATTATTATAAAGCTATAGGGACATTTGGAAAATTAAAAAGTTGGAACGTTTTAATGTAAAACAAATAAATTTCGAAAAGATTAACTTCCTACTTTGCACTTTTGAATTTGCTAATCAAAAGTAGTTCCCAATTTTAAAGTGTTTAATAAAAATCATCACAAAGTTTTAATTTATAGAGGCTTCCATTGATTAATGTTGAACATTTGATTTGAAAAGTATCGTTATTAAATAATTCCATTGTCTAATATTTACAATCAATTTTAATTTCAAAATTGTTGAATTTTAAATGAGTTTGAAGAATCAGACTTCTCTCAGGAATGAATAACTACTAACGTATATGAAAGAAGTGCCCAAAGACTCCTAATTAAATACACTGGTAACAAATGTAAGCAAAATTACATCCTGCTTCTCGTTTCGCTCGGTGTCTATAAGCCAGCCAATTATTGGCAACAACGCCAGATTTTTCCAACAGCTCTCTCTTCCTCTCTCGCTCTCTTTCTCCGTACTTTTTTTCTCTCCCTTTCTCATCCAAACGGCCGGCTTAACCTGAGTCATTATTCAGGAGCCTCGCGTAATTTAACTAAAGCAATGAGACACCATTCATTCATGGGTGCTCACGTTTTCATCAGGCTTTTCCATCTTTTATTGGGAGAGGAAATCGATCGGCGCTTTTGCATATGGCCATCACATATGGTCATGGGGTCAAAAAAGAGGGTGCTTGCCGAAAATGACCAAACAGTCATGGTAAATATCAGACAAAAAATGGCCAGATTGTCATATACACCTCGATATTGTACACAAATCTGCTTTTTTCCTGACTGTTTTGTGTTGAAAAAAGTTTTGGATGTAAATGTGCTTTAAGGGAATGAAAAAACTGAAGTGTATTATTGCTAATGTTTCATAGGTGTTAGAATTTATACCGAAATTCCAGTACAAGTAGCCATGGCCTTCTCAAAATGAGATTTATACTCATTGCGACATTTCGAAGATTTTTGAAATATATAATGCAAGTTATAGAAAATAATAAGGAATTGTCAACCGTGATTTAAAAATATATAAAAAAATTATAGTTGCGAGAAACTTTAGCACTTACACCGGTATACATACAAAAAGATGGAAAGCGCTCGTGGATTACCGAGAGAGCAGATCTAACTTTTTCTCTACATACAGTGTAAACGCTTAAGATCCCTGTATCTATATATTTTTCTTATAGAGTGAGCCATGGTGTAAAGTACCACTTGAGCTCCCTCAAATATTTATATATTAGGTTTTCATTATATTTTTTCTTTTGAATTAAAAGAAATTTGAGCTGTTTAATTAGTGTAATAAACTAATAATTTATACTGAATAAAAACAAAACATGAGAGTGAAAGCGGTGAGGGTAAAAAACGGGCACTATTCAAATTTTATCATAGATCGTCTCATTTCTTCTCCACTCGATGAACTCACCATACTTAAGAATAGCGAACTAAGTTGAAATCCACAAAGCCTCCCCCCTAATTCGAAATCCTGTCGTAGACCGACACCCTAACGTATCCTAATCCTAAGCGGTTTTTGTATTTTTTCAAATAATTAAAATTTGTTGGAATACAAATCTTCAAACTTTAAGATTTTTCGGACTGCAGTTTACCTAATTTCACATTTCAGGCGATTCGGACTTTCGGATCGTTGGACCAAAACGATCCGAATCAGGGACCCGACCGAAACTTTCGTTCCATTTCGTTATAGACAGAAAAAAATAATTTTTTATTAAACTTTGATCTGCTATCTCTAAATTTACACAAAATTAGATAATTTTTGAAACTACATTAATAATTGGATAAAAAATACGTTGTTTAGTTGGCAGTAACGAAATGGAACAAAAGTTTCGGTCTGGTCCCTGATCCGAATTCACTTTACCCACTTCTGTTTCTCATAATATATTTTACAATGTAAGCAAATTTTCTTAATTCAACAACCATTATTTCTTATAACATGCATTTCCTCATAAAGACAAATTCTTCCAGTTCTTTTACAGCAGCATCATTGAATATTTCTGTTGACAATCAAATTCCTGCGAGGACTCGTCAACTGCGCCTAATATCCTTGCTCTCTATTTCCTCACCCCGCTCTGCTCTTCGCAACTCGCATAAATTCTCGTCATAAATGCAACCCGCCGGCACGAATCTCACTTGAGTAATTTTATAACCGTAAATCGACCTTTCAACGATCCTTGCTCGCGCGACAAGTTCGCAAAAAAGAACAGCATCACAGTGTTCTTCCGCGAAAGAAACCAAGAATAAGGGTGCAGAGAGGTAAAAAAATCAGGGAGAAGAAGGAATGCACAGCAGAAAGAAAAGCATGAGTGACAAAGGTCGCGGATAGCATGGCTAGCAAAAAGCGCTTATAAATTGTGTGCAAAGAAGACTAGGTGGAAGTGAACGGGCCCTTAATTCAGTTAATTTAGATTTTATCCGTTAGCCGAGGGACAAGAGAAAAACGCTCGTAAAAAAGTCCAAGAGCGAAACCTCACGATGAAAAAGTTGCGGAGCGGACAAGAAAGGCCGCGAAGGTAAAGGGTTGAAGCTACCCCCTCTAGGAATTATTATATACTTATTTAAGATCTGTCCTTCGAGGGGCCACAGTGAAACGCTTTTTCTATAGGTACGTTTTTTACTCCATCTAATCTCGGTTCGCTCTCTTTTTCCTAACGCTTTATTATAATCGGTGTGAAATCATAACCGATCGCCGGTCTCTGAAACTGGTCGGATCGCGCACACCGCGAAAAGATATGGCACGATTCTGTTTTTCGTTTGGCAAAAAGCAACCGAGGGGCATGTTGGAAGAGAAAAAGTGAAGGGACCGATGCATGGGGAGAAGTAGAAGTGATGGTGGTTACAAGGTAAAAAATTTACGGTTTTAAAATCACGCGAGAAATTATTATGCTCGACTTTGCAAGGGTGACAAGTTTGAAAAAGAGGTGAAAGAAACGAGCAGGCTTCCTATTTCTAATCTTTATTTATTAGATATTGTCTGCATTGTTGATTTGGCAAACGCCAAACAACGTCGTTAAAAGCAAGATCATTTCATGTTCAATTTAAAACATGTAAGGAACTTTGTTGAAATGTAGAAAGAAATAGTACCACACAGTGAACTTTGATGGAATTCAACCCAAAAAAGCTTACGCCACTCGTTTTTACATTGTCATCATTTATGATTGAAGGTATGGTCATTGTTCATCCTTAGCAGAAAATGCCCGATTTAGCTCCTTTTTCAAAGCATGCAGCTTCAACAAGGGGAAGACGTTAGAGATTCTAGCTTAACAAAAAACTTATTTCAATATAATTTCGTATATCCTGAGAAAATATACTTTGATTTTCTTATTTCATCACTGCTAATAACTAAAAGACAATATAGGTCCAGGATCTCCGTTCTATTTTTTATTTCTCTGGCTTTTTTTCTCGATTGAAATAAAAACTATGTATCTTATCAAAGAATGGTCGGAATCAAATTTGAAAATTTAATTTAAGTGAAGAGTTTTGCCATAAAACGTTTTATTACATATATATATATATATATATATATATATCTGATGTCATTTTTCCATACATTAGAATTTTTGTTTTCGATGTTATTTTTCACAATTAAAACAAAAACTGCGCGTCTTATTAAAAAATAGTCAAAAATATATTCTGGGTGAACAATTTTCTTATTGAACATTTTATTTTATCTTGTTTTCTTTCCCCGAAAATTCGAATTCTTTCATTTCAACCGTTATATTCACAATTAGAACGAAAACTGAGCGTTTTACAAAAAGAAAGTCAATAACAAATTTGCAGACCTTCTTGGATGAACAATTTTGGGTTTATATTAATTTTTCTCGTATTTCGCATAGATAGACCGCAGAATGCATTATTAATTTTTAGTTGCTTTTTCATTGAATAAAACCACAATCGCTGGTCAAAAAAGGCGACTTAACGAACTTGACCTTCCTTTTCGGTTCCTAAAAACGTGTGCCAGAGCGCAATCCAATCAGTCTTTCAAAATTATCCGGTATACAAACGTTGAAGACGATAACGACGACGACAGACAGACAGACAGACAACATCGTAAGATCTGTTTTTCGGAATCAGGAATTCTCAAAATGTGGAGATTTAGCGGAATCTTCGATAGTCAATATAATGAGAATGAAAAAACTTCTGATCGGTAAAAAAAGTGATATACAAAAGGTCATATGTATCGCTTACGATTTATTCTTAAAAAATTCTTATATGGAAATCTTGAGATTCTGGAGAGTTGCCCATATATTGTAAGAACAATTTTTATAATATTCTACGAGGTTTAATGCTTTAACTAGTATATCAATCGTTTTTCAAAGGACACTTCTTAAACAATTCTATACGTATATTTGAAGCCAATGAAGTTGAGAATAAGAATAGCATTGAAATTCAATAACTACACAGAAAAAAAGTTCACTATCTCACCAAATTTTCGGGTTAAACTAACGGAACTGATTCGATGTGAAGGCATCATGGAACTAACAAAATCGCCTTGACAACGAATGTCGAGATTTAACACTCTGAAGATATGCAAAACTGATGTTTTGTAGAATTCGTTTGTTTGCATGAGCAATTTGAATAGCTGCACTTATTAGAAGGTAGTTTGAAAGTTTCTCTCATGGCTGTCTACCGCTTAGCATCTACGGTTTTTCAATTTATTAGAAACAAAATTTTTATAAATTTGAGAAAAATAAGTATCCATGTCATAAATGCAAACTGTAAAACTGTCTCAATATAAGAATACAATTTTTTATTCCAGGTATATTTTTCAAAGGGTAGAGTAATCTGCAGGTATCGATAGACAGCGTATGTGTTTTCACGTGCAATATGTTATACTTTTCCATATAGCGGACATAGTACCGCAACTTAAGAAAAGAGAAACGTTTGAATTTCATTACATTTTGTAAAGTTATACTCAAATGAAAACTTTCTGGTAGGTTTTCTAAAAATACCAGTTTGACGTAGGGACCCTTTAACGACCCACCATGCATAAATTAAAATCAGAGCATCTTATTACAATTTGATCTTATATAAATACAATCTGTTGAGAAAGTGTCAAAATCACCCAGAAAAATTATAATGTAAAAAAATAAAATCAAATACAAAGGACAAGGATTCTAGAATTTCGATCGGCCTTCGGTTCTGATGCGTTAAGTGCGGAACATAGATGACTCCAAGAGAGAATTACTGAGAAGAAAGGCAGAGGGGGAGGTCAGTCACTGTCCAGGGGGTGACTTTCAGTGGACATGTGCGATTTGACCTGTTGACCTCCCATATGAGGCTAGGCGCTTGGGGCGAAATATATTTGGGGTAAAAATAATACAATTTACACATAATAGGGGAGAAAGAGGATGCACGCGTAACACGTATTCAAATGGCGAATACCACGCACGGGGCAGCACACGAGTCGCCAAGGGACTATGGCCAAAAAATCGAGGGGGTGCTGGCCCACAATGCAATCGAATATTTACTGTCCAAGTCAATCGATATTCCCCACTATGAATACCAAAGAACGTGTGATTTCGGTCACTTAGTTTTTTCACCTACGTCCGGCATTCCCCCCAAAAATTCTACTTAGTCCCAAAAAATTCCAATAAAAAAGTATGCTGTTTCGGAATTTCTGAGAGAATTTCTCACGACTTGGTGGGATTTTTCCTCCCTTCTTAGTTCCACCTGCGAATTTCGAAAAAAAGTAAAATCTGCAAAAAACAATCAGCTGATGTGCACTTTTTACTAAAAAGAACTCGAAGCAGCGTGAATTCTCACGACAGCTTTTTTTAAACTGACGATGATTAGTCGACCTTGAATGTTTTCAGGGGACTTTTTATGAGTTGTACGTTGGATTTTTCCCTGTTTGGGGATCTTAGTGAGAGATCGTAAGGATGTACACTAGAAATAAGTGAGATCTTTGTGGGGACATTAAAATAGTTCAACATCCGTTGCAGGGGTTGGAAACCCAGAAACTATTTTTGTTTCAACACCCCCTGGCTCTTGTATATGTTCTGATCTAAGTAAATCCCGCCACCCCAAGGTACTCCTCTTTCTCCTTTCTTTTCGGTTCACTATTCTAGAATATCCTTAGAATTCAACTTCGAGCTATACCTTCACTTCGGTGTACAAAAAAGGTCAAAAAGGATTCTGGATTGATTCATAAAGATAAAAACAACAATTCGAACATGTTTATATCTAAACAGTTTTTATTTTAAAATATTTAATTTCATAGTATTTATTATAAATTAATATAATAATATAAAATATAAGTACATTGTTAATGTTATGAAGAAAAAAATGCATGCTCGTTTGGGCACATAGAAGTGTTTAAGGCTTCTTGTGCGATAACCAAAATTAAACAGCGCTTGGTTCGGTTATATTCGGATGGGTGCCGTCATACTACTATTTATTAGCCTTTAAGCGGCCTTTACCCTCAAACTCAAAATATAATGATAATAAGATATTCCTGTATTATAGATGGTCTGAGATTTTATCACGTCATACTATTTGTCCTTAACAATTTAAAAAAAGACTTATTTAGTTTTAGTCAAGTCTGAATAGATTATTGAAGTCATCATCGTGGAAAACGATTGATAAAAATTTTTTTCGTATATACGTGACTGTATCATATTTAATCAAAAGAATTAATTATTTTCATAATCGAGTTTCTGCAAATTTATTATATACCATTAAATATTGTGAAAATATTGTTAACTTTTCATAAATTATTTTTAAAATATTGCTTATTTCAAAAGCATGATATATAAAATCTCTATATTCTAAATCTCTATAACTAGATTTGCTCAATTTCATAAATCATTCATTACATTCTTGTGTTCAGAATAAAAGTTCATCAAATAATTTTCAAGAGACCTGTTAGAACCAATTTTCAGGAAAACTTTGAGTTTTAACGTTAATTGTTATAAAGAAATTTTATTAACAAATTGCAAAAATCATGCACTTACTTTGAAACTTTATTTCTGTATTGTAGCTAGTTGCTTTACAGAAAAGATGATCTCCAATCATGAAAATTTGTCATCCAATATTATGAGTTAATTTTATAAACAAATTATATAAACAAATGCTGTGCGAATCTTTGTAGGCAGAAGGAGATAGCTTTTTTCTTCTAATCAATTATATTGAAAGTTGCGGTTACAGATGAAATTTCATTTTTTTATTCATGTTGCCTATTCAGCTTCAAATGCAGATTCAAAAGAATTTATAATATTAAGTAGGGGAGATCACCCTACAGTAGATGATGAGCCTAATGTAGGTAAGCGATCTACTAATAAATAATATTAATTATTATTTATTATTATATATGTATATTAATTATTATTTATATTATTTATTTAATAGTTCGATATCTAATAGATAATATAATAATATAGCATAAATACACAATAAATCCCAAAGATATTATTTATCTGAAGTTGGATAAAAACGCTGCAAACAATTGAAAACTACAATTATCCGATGGCAGATAATTTTTATCAGGAGGTGGATAAAAATTATCCGCCGTCGGATAATTGTAGTTTTCAATTGTTTACAGCATTTTTATCTAACTTCAGATAAATAATATCCCTGGGATTTACTATGTAGGGAACAGTAACCATATCATATCCATATTATATCATTTTGATCCATCTATTTTCGTAAAAAAGTTATCGAAATTGTGCATTTGTTCATACAATTTATTTATTAATTTAAAAAGTATTATTGTATGACAGAAATTGATAACTAAACATTCACAGTCAATATAATTTGAAGATAGCTGAACGAAAAAACGATTTCTTTCTGTCATCTAAATGCCTTCACAGTTCACAAATATTATCATTCGTTTAATGCATTGAGTAATAAAATAACTTCTACTTTTTGTTGAGATTGTATAATGTATATATGTAATAATACGAAAGTATCAAAGGCATGTTGAAAACAGCTTTCAAAATACGAAAAAATTGCAGGTAACTAATAATAAATCTGATAAAATATTAATTATGAAGTAAAAGTAATAATTTTTGGGGAAAATTAAATTTATTTATGGAATAATAATGGATAAGTCATTATTGTTTATGTCAATGCTATTCCACTTATCAATTTAAAATACCGCTGTGAAGTGCTGCATTGATGTATTCACTATTGGATATGGCTGTATTTATTTGTCCTCGTTTTATTAGCACTTTGCTTTCGCATAGATTTCAAATAAATTTTCTTCCTCATAGAAGTAGGCTTTTCTCTTAAAAAAGAAAAAAATGGATACTTTCAATATTTTTCGAGCTTACGCTTCTGTCTCACAAAAAATCTTATTTTCAGAAAATCAGAAAGACCATCAAAAGGTTAATCAATGTATTCTGTTGTATAACTTTCGTGCTCGATAAAGTATTTACCTCGTGTTACGAGCTTGGTCTTTGTATTTCCCCCACATTTGTGCACAGACCTTTAAAATTAAAGGTCAAAGCATCGATAACTGTAATTTGATGATTGTGAATTCTTCTTTGTCGAAGCTCCTTCGGCTTTAACGAACACATTCTCATCACGTACCTCGTGCTTCGCACTCCATTTTGTCCAAAATGTAAACTTTTCTACATTATGTTCAAAACTATTATTACAAATGTATATTATATTTATTTATGTACCTCGGGCTCGCACTGTTGAGTCAGATATTTCGAAATTATGTACACATTTTATTTTTCATGACTACTTTACTATTTGCTCCTTATTTTGCAGTAATTTTTATTCTCAGCTACACGGAAAAATCTATCATTTCAATGTTGTTATAATTAAAAAAAGGGCGTGTCATATACAAAAACAATTTTAATGATAAACATTTTATTGCAACTTGTGTCGTTTTTTCATAAATTTAAGTTGTTTATTATCAATGTTATTTTTTTTACGATTTTAACAAAAAATGCGCATCCTAGCGTAAAGTGGTTCAGAGCAAATTTGTAGATATAATTTAGGATAAAACGTTTTTAAATAAAATGTTTAATGTTTACATTCTCATCATAATGAGAAGGTATTTGTTTTATGTGAAAAATGACTCTCGCGGATTCCATCAAATGTCGACGTTTCGAGGGCCCCTGAGTCAGAAAAAATAGTTTTTACGTCGGTGTCTGTCTGTCGTCGTCGTTGTCGTTGTCGTTGTAGTCTGTAAACACGATAACATTTTAAGAAATTATCCAATTGGATTGCCCCTTGGCACACTTTATAAGAGTGTGAAAAGAAAGGACGAGTATGTCAGCCAGCTATTTTAGACAAAATTTCAAAAAGTTAGAGCATTTTTTAAATTTTTGAGACCATTTTTTTTCGAAATTTGAAATTTTTATTTACGACTCTTCATATCACATGGAAATTCAAACGATTTAACCTCATAACTTTTTCCGATAAAAGTAAAATTGTCAGAGCTATAGCATTTTCAAAATCCAAAAAAAAACAAACAAAAATTAATATTTTGAGCCAAACAACGCACGATATGAAAGAAAGTCAAGATAAGAAACGTGTTTTTTTTTGCACGCCCGACAAGGCTATCATAACGACTTTTTGAATTCTCTTGAAAAATTGAAAATTCACATTTTTATTGCACAAAAAATAATTAAAAATCCAAAAATTTAATTTTACGGCCAAACTATGCAAGTTACGACAAATGATGATTTAACAGAAATTGAGCACACTAACAAGATTTACAAATTTGTTGTTGGTCACTTTTTGATAGGATGTGTAGTTTTTGTGTTATTTTGTAAAAATTACATTAACAGTGAAAAAATCAGCCCGATAAGTGGGCACATTCTCATCAAAACTTTGCTTATTTATTTTCTTTTTCAGCTCGTGTGTGTTTTTTCAAAATATCTCATTGTTTCCATGTTCTCAATACTATTTCTAACCATCAACACAATAAAATAACTATCATTAATGCTCACGGTACTTGAAAATTTGTATTTTTACATTCTCATCCAGAGAAGGTATTAGATTTGTGTAAGATTTGACTCCCCCCCCCCCCCCCAGTGAGATTGGAGTTTGTGATTGTTAAATCATTTTAAAATTTGTCATATACATGTTCCAGAAACGACTTAGATACTTTTTTTCTCCCCTTTGCAGGTAGTTGGAAAAAATCTTTCAAATTGAATGATTTATTAGAAAGATACGAAAATATACGCTTAAGCAATGAAATTTCCTTCTTCATTTGATATCAAATACAAATTTAGTCATTTTTATCTGAAGAATATAGAACATAACATATAGTAGTTGCGAAGCGCGACGAACAAATCTCGATAGAACCTTAAGTAAATTATTTCTTCTTTTTATGTAAAACTGACGTAATTAAACGTCAAAGTGTTTCTCATATGAAAAGAATAAACAATTTTTTTGAAACTTCATAATTCGTTATACTTGTAGGTCATGAAATGTTCCTCAGTAGGTCGATCGATGCATATTGAAGATGAGAACAAATACACCAGATATAGTATTGTTTTGATTCGAATATTCAAAAGTTTTTTCATATAAACGAGGTAAATTTTTTTTAATGCAAAAAAAACTACTTCCAATTGGCCAATCTAGCTCAAAATCCTATCAGACCTGGTTACACACACACACACACACACAAGGAAATTGAAAAAGGAGTTCATTTCGAGTTTCTGGGTTCGAATTGTATCAAAATATGTCAAAAAAGTAGATATGAGATTTCACTTTATTTCAAGCTTTCCTCTATGAGGAAGAAACATGAATTGAATAATAATGCAAATATAATTTAAAGTAAATAATGTATAAATATCAATAAAGTAAAAATTCTTAGTATACATGTATTACAACATTTTATTTCATATTATCTATCAAAAACCTCCTACAAGAACAAATAATAATGCTTCCCTATTAGAAAAGAATTTAGGAAACGATCAATGAAATTTGAAGAAATCGCATTATGTTAACAATTTGTTATTCATGGTAAAGAAATAGAATAGGTACTTAATATTATAGATTCTTTTGAATTTGCATTTGAAGCTAAATAGGGAACACTTCAAGTAGTTTTCATTTCTTTACAAAGTAGAGTAAGGGAAGTAAAGTCAGTATTTGAGCGGACCACCCGGTATCATCATTACGTGCATACATGCTTATGTACCGCACGCGAATCCGATCTTCGATAATAAGCGAGCATCTCATAAACGATGGAAAGCTTCAATTACCCATCACCTCTGTTGCTCCTCTTTGCCCAACCGATGTAGTTTATTACGATTTTAAAATCAATTAATCAGACGCAATTTTGTACATCAGAGCTCAAAAGTATTTTTACTATTCTGCAAACTGAAAACTTCAAAATATTTGCATTAAAAATATATTTTCAATTATTGCTAAAATAATAGCATTGCGTACTCTATAATTTTGAATCAGTAAAAAGTGAACCAATAACGTGCTTCAGTCAAGTTTCTAACTTACGATTAGTAATTTTTTACTAAAAATTCAGTGAAAAGTTAAAAACTACTAAGAGATACTTCGGCTCATTCAGATTTAGAGATGAAAAATATGAGCTCACCGAAAATATTTGCGTTACGCTCAATTTCGGCGAACCTACACTGGAACCTGGAATTAGTGATGGCCCTCGCAGTTTCGTGATTGGACGAGCCGCGAGGCCGAAAGAGAGGATGTATTTAGTCAAGCGTGACAAACAGCCTGAGGGCCGCACTCTCAGCGAGTTAGTTGCATCAGGTTACGTCGCGCGTCCAAATCTAACCGAAAAGATTCACGCGGCGCTGCCTGTTTACGTTTGGATGCCCTGGAAATAGTACCAAGGCTAATGCGTGCCATGCCCGAAACCGTAATTCAATCCTGGTTCCAGTGTAGTTCCCATTTACACTTTCCCCACGCTACGCGAACCGAATTTTGGTGAACGTAGTCATTAGAGTCGTGCTTATTTTCTTCTTTTTTTTTTGCAAATCTTTTGCTCCTACTGACGATTCTGGTACAAATGCTAACAAAATAGAATAGACGCCCTAGACACTTGAATTTCTCCCTATATCAACATGAGGGCAATTAGGCAAAAACGTTTAATTTGCGTAACTTTTTTAGATTTTGTTCCAATCAATTGTTCACACGGGACGATAATCTCTATCTAATTTTCAAAATATCCTAATTAAAAAAAAAATTAAAATGTTCAAGATTTATAAAATAGCGGATCAAACAATTAAAGTCGAAAATTGCATTTTGTTGGGTCGTTTAATATCATATGTGGATGATTAATTTGAATAAAAAATAAAGAATTTATGTAAATCAAACTTTTTTGCACAATTTCCCTCCTGTTAATATTATGAGAAACTTCAAATGCCTGGGTCGATGGGTAAATATTAAAGCAAAAAAAGGAAAGTGAGGACCACCCTAGTAGGCATGAACGAAAATTGAAAATAATATTGTTAATATTACCATAAATTTTCAATTCAATGCAGATGTTCGCTGGGGTGTTCATTAGAGAAAGTGAGACAAGTTAAAATAAAACATATTGTAAACAACTTTCCTAAGATTCGTGATCGTTTCGAATTTACCTATTCGTGTAACTCTGTACCGTGCACGAGACATCCCTTGTCCTCGAACAGGGCTGGTCGTAATGTACGGCCATGTGGGGCAAGAACATAGTTTCCCATCGCCACAGTTTATTCTGAGGCTTATTCTTACTTGTGAGCTTCATTTCACTTCATTTCCGAGGTTTATGTTTTTTTCGATTACAAACTTCTGCAGATGCAGTTATAGAATATCTTTTGAATATTTCTAAGAATCTAAAATTTCAAATGAATGTTTTGTTAACTCGGCATAAAAAATATCCATTTATGTTTAAATGTTTTTTTATTAGAGTTGATTCTGACACATGAAATTAATTTATTATACGCATAGATTTAATAACCACATTTCTAAATTTCAAATATAGAACTATGCATACGTATTGTTTGTATAAATGCGGTTTATCAGAAAATTAAGCGCGGTATTATTTTCTTTTTTTATGTTTCCCAATATTCCAGAGAATGGCAGAAGACGATGCAAGACCTCATATGAGAATAAATCTGTAAGAATTCATAGATACGATTACGAATTTTTCCGTGGCCCCGAACGAGCTGGAAAAGGGGTTGATTTTACCGGAAATTTCATAACGGTAGACTTTTTTTTATTTTGTTATTTTGCGTTATGAACAGACACCCTGGACGTGACGTTTCCAAAAAGATTGTAAATAATACATGTACAGCTTTTATTGATCAGGAACAGCCCAAAACGAAAAGAAAGAAGCGCACAAAAAAACGCTGAACATCGCAGGAATAGAAGAAAATACCAGACGGCTTTGAAGGAATTATAAAACTATTGTTCAAACTGTTGAAGGAAAGTAAAAGTACAGAGTTTGTCAGCATGAGAAACAACAAAGGTGAAATGCTATATAATACAGACGGGATAGTAGACGCTTTAAAAGAGTCTTTTAAAGAACTATTATGGGGTGAAGATATAGGACAACAGAACTGCGACATAGAACATAATGCATTAGAAAACCTAATTGAAAAAGTCTATGTCATTGAGGTTAGAGATATAATTATGAACTTAAAAAACGGTAAGGCTGCTGGTGTAGACAGTATTAGCGCTGAAATGCTTAAATATGGTGGCAAGTACATACCTCACAGGTTGTGTGAGTTGATAAATTTATGTATCGAGATGGGAGAAGTCCCAGACGATTGGAGAAAAGCGATTACCGTACCAATATACAAAAGAAAGGGTGATAAAAGCAACTGCAGTAATTACAGAGGTATCAGCTTACTAATTCCCGTAAGCATTCGTAGGGTAATGAAAATTACAGAAGAAAATATATGGGAAGTCCAAAGTGGATTTATGCAAGGAAGATCATGTACAGATCAAATATTTAGTTTAAGACAGATCACAGAAAAAAGCTTGAGAGTAGCAAAGAAAGTTGACCTAAAAGAAAGCATTTGTTGACCTAGAAAAAGCATTTGAACAGGTAAATAGAAGTACACTTTGGGAAGTCCTTAAAGAGTACGGAGTCAATGGATGGCTCCTACAAGCGATAAAAACAATATATACAGGTAGTAAAGCAAGTGTAAGAGTAAACGGGAAACTGAGTGACTGGTTGGATATTATGCAAGGCGTGAAACAAGGATGTGTTATGTACTCATGGCTATTCATTATATTAATGGATAAGTGCCTAAGAACGGCCCTCTTCGACGAAGAAGGCGTAGATCTCTAAACTGTGAAGGTACGTGGGTTAGCTCTAGCAGATGACAAGATTGTTATGGCGGAATCATTCGAGGACTTGCAAAGAATCTTGAATAAACTTAATATGAGCATGAAGAACGTGGGTCTCAAAATTAAGGTAAATAAAACGAAAATCATGGTGTTTGAAGGAAAAAGTGAGAAAACAATGTGCAACATTGTCCTAAATAATAAAAGATTAGAACAAGTTGACAAGTACGTATATCTGGGTAGCCTATTCACTAGCGACGGAAAAATAGATGGGGAGTTAGATAGGCGCATAGATAAGGGTAAGCAGGTTATCGGTAGAGCAGGGACCATGCTCAAAAATGAAAACATATCAAAAAAAGCTAAAATCGCCATACTTAATTATATATTCATACCGACCGTACTATACGGTAGCGAGACATGGACCTATCAAGAGAAGGACAGGAGAAAAATTAACGCGATTGGCATGAAACCTCTACGCACAATATGCGGGAAAACACTCATGGACAAAGTCCTAAACGAGATAATCCTCAAAGAATGTGGTGCAAAAGAGACAATAGTTGACACATGGGAAAGAAATCAGTTAAAATTGTTCGGTCATCTTGAAAGAATGAAAGATGAACGACTAACCATACAAGTATATAAAGGTAAAGTAAATGTCAGAATGCCCAGAGGTAGACCGAAAGAATGGTTAGAATCTGGGAATGAGACACTAATTCGAAGAGACATAAGAAGCCATAGAAACACGAGAGCTTGCATGAAAAAATGCATGGACGTGAAGGAAGCTAGAGTAGTATGCCAGGACGGAAAAGTATGGTGACAAATAGTTTTTAAACAGAGTGACAATAGAGTGAATGATGTCTGAAACAAAGACCTTGCATACTAATCGACCCAAGTGGGGAACCACACAAAAATTTGGTGAGGCTCTTCACTTAGGGTGACCGCTAGAGAGATTGATCAGCAAGCTGGGTCGGAGCAGAGTTGCGGAATGAACGTGTAATTCAAATAAATGACTCGACAATTCCCGATCAATCTAAAATATCTATACCTAACACCTATATACCTATCTACCTTATACCTATATACGCACCTACACACTACTATTTACAAGTCACGCCCACACCGAAAGGAAATGGCTTAATGGTATAATAATAAAATAATACTAAAAATAATTTCATCGATTTTTTTTAATTCGCTCATATTTGAATAATTACAACTTGAGATTTATGTTTAGTATCATTCTTTGACTACGCATCTGCGAAAGAAATAATTCATAACAAATTTATACAAATTTTTTTGGTGAACAACTTTTGCCAATCATTTTTTTTCGTATTTTGTGCTGTTTTCCCAAAAATCTAAATTTTTGATAAATGATATTTTCTACGATGAAAACAAAAAATTATAAATAACAAATTTGTAGATCTCTTTTCGTTAAACGCGTCCTATAAAAAATGATTTTAAAAAATTTCAGATCTTTGTCGAATAAATAACTTATAAATGTTATTTCTTTTTTCGTATCTTGCATAGTTTTACCGAAAAATTGAATTATATATTTTTGATAGCAGTTTTCACGATTAAAACGGAAAATATATCGACGCCTCCATTCAATATGAGTCTATCTGCTGACAGCGCCGTGTATGAGACTATGCGCTGTGTATAAGCATAGGGAATAGTCTCATACAGAGCGCTGTCAGCACATAGACTCGTATTGAATGGAGGCGTCGATATGTCATTATATTAATTTATAGCAATAAAATTTTAAATTTAAGTTTAATTAAATAAATTATTTAAAATTTTAAATTTGCAGTTTAAAGTTTTTATTAAACTATTAAACTATTTTAATTATTTATTATTATTATATTATTATATTATTATATTAAATATTTAATTTTAAGTTAATAGAAAATTTAAATTTCTATATTATATTTTCAAAATCCAAAAAAATGGAATCCAGACCATTTTTTCACCTTTTTAAGGTCAATAATTTTTCTCTTTAACATTTTTTTCATATCTCGTATAGTTTTCCTGGAAAATAGCATTTCTGATTTCTTACAAAGAATTTTCGATGTATAGAACCACAACCGTTGGTCAAAAATGGCTGGTTAATGAACTTGTTCTTCCTTTTTCTGCTTCAGAAACTTGTGCCAAAACTTAATTCAATCTGATCAGTCTTTCGGAAGTCATCGTGCCTACAGACTACAGACAGGCAGATAGACTGACAGACACCTTCGTAAAATCAGTTTTTCTCTGACTCAGGGGTCTCAAAACGTGGAGATTTGATGAAAACCGACGAAGTAATGTAAAAAGGCCATCTGTCAGATGAGACATGCAATTGTTTGAGGCTTGTCATTCGGTGTATTCATTGGTTCTTAGATTGTTTTTATTTTTAAATTTATACTAATACTTAATTGATTGGCACCATTGACACTTGCATTAATTTCAAAACTCAAACGATTTTTCCAATGATTTCTAAAGACTCCTTATAAGTCCTGTAGAAAACTTCAATTCATTCCGCATTTAACAATATAGGTGCCTTAAACAATTAATAATGTAGAAAAAATGTTTTTGCATTGAAACAATGCCATATTTTACTTTTTTTGATTGATTTTTGAAAAAAGTTTATAGTCTCGTTTTGCCCCTTACACGGGACAAAATGGGACGCTTCGTTCAATAAAAAATGAAATGTATATTATGAGCAAAATTAATTGAAAAAGACTAAAGAAATACGTATAGTACAGTTACAAGAACTTGTTGTGACAAGTATTAGAGTCCATTTTTTCACGTAAAAATGAACATAATGAGGCCTTACAAAATACGTAGACATGAATTTCGTCTACGTCCTCGCTGTTTAAACCTATGCAATACTGATGAGCCCAATTGTCATATGAACTGCATTGGACCCACGGTTCGATCGAAAAATCGTGACAGTACAAATAATCGCGACCTTCGATTTCTGTATTCGGCTGAAATCTAAAGCAATGTGCGCTCTACTTCTCTACTACATCTCGCACGGTGTTCCGTTTTGCCCATGCCCATTCTACCCCACAAGTACTTTTTTCAATATAACCCCCGAAAACCGCAATGATACTCGCAATCAAAAGCGCTTTGACGCAAAAGAAGAGCTATTAAGTACTGAACGGAATGGTGCTGAAGCGATTTTAATTAAGAAAACATTTGTATTACTTACGTGTAGTTGAAAATCAGTCAAAATTATAACTGGGCACGAAAACGATCCATGCGTCTTATTATTTAGAAAGTAACAACAAAATTATTACAAATTGACATGAGAAATCTCTGGAATGACGCAAAACGAAGTTCCTACAATACCCAGTAGAGGGCGTTACACCACAGAAGAGATATAATATCGTCAACAGTCATCTAATAAGTTTTGATAAAAAATATATGCAAATTGGTTGAAGCACATTTTTTAAAGTCCGAAACGAGACAATCCTCAAAGAATGTGGTACAGGGGAGACACTAGTTGACATATGGAGAAGAAATCAGCTAAGGTGGTTTGGACATCTTGAAAGAATGAAAGATGAACGACTGACCAAGAAAGTGTATAAAGGTAAAGTAAATGGCAGAATGCCCAGAGGTAGACCGCCGAAAGAATGGTTAGAATCTGTGAATGAGACACTAATACGAAGAGACATAAGAAGCCATAGAAATACAAGAGCCTGCATGAAAAAATGCATGCCAGGACAGAAATTTGTGGCGACAAATAGTTTATAAACAGAGTGACAATAGAGTGAATGATGCCTGAAACAAAGACCTTGGATAATAATGGCCCCAAGCGAGGAACCACACATAACAATTTTGTGAGGCTCCTCACTTGGGGTGATCGCTAGAGAGATTGATCAGCAACCTGGGTCGGAGCAGTGTTGCGGAGTGAACGAGTCATTTAAATAAATGACACGAGAACTCCAGATCAATCTAAAACATCTATACATAACACCTACATACCCATCCACCCTATACCCATATACCGATCAACCTCATACCTATACACCTATTTCACTACTTTCCAACCGAGCAAGTCACGCCTACCCCGGAAGGGAAAAGGCTTAATGGTATAATAATGTGTCCAAAATATAACAAAAACAGTAGAGAACAGGATCAAGAATATATCCAGAGTTAATGGGTAGCGTTTTTTAAGTAACGTGATATTTACTTATGTTGAGCTGTTGAAAAGAGATAGAGTGACTACACAGAAAAAACTGAGGGTTCAGTAATGTTGCGGCTCAAGTAAAACTTAGGATCATTTAGAAATTAAGCTCTAAAGGAACTCTTTATTAATGGTTCCTTTTTAGATCGTTTATATCCGATAGATGGCCATCGCCGGGTGCCAAAGTTTTCAAATGCGCATGTGCCAAAAAGAGCCGGCCTGTTTGGAATCAATAAATATTATGAATAGTCATACAGATAAATATTAACAAACGTTTTTTATTCTTCTTTAAAACAAATTAAATTTAATTATAGAAATATCTAGCTTCTTGAAAAAATTTAATATTAACCTAATATTGCAAGTGTATATTATATCATTTTAAATAGTTCCACGCTTCTTGTGCATGCGCAGTGAAAAACATCGGGTTCAATCGGATGTTTCAAGAATTACTCATGTCTATGATTTTAGTTTCTTCATTAAATTTTCCCAGTGCAATATTATTTAATTCGAATTAGAAAGCAAAACGTGCATCGTTAACTTTTAAAATCTTTGAAGTGAGTCAAGGTAGAAATGACAAAAAGACTATATTGAAACCATTTCAATCCACACTATGGGTTCATTCAGAAACCATTTCTAATTTTGGGTTCCTTTTCAGCAAGAGAGGTTCCTTTTTGTTGCAGCTCTTTTGGAACCAAAATTTGGTTCTGATAGAAACCCCAGTTTTTTCTGTGTAGAGAGCATATTAACTATATATTTTAAGAGGTTTCATAAATAAAGGACATCATACATTCAATAATAAATTATATGAATTTCCTAAAAAGTATAATCTTTTTTATTTTCGTTGAACATTAGAAATATTATCATTCTTTTCAAGACAATGACTAACTTCATCCAAAAAATCAAAAATGGCTATAGGACGCGATGAAAATAAATTTATAGAAAGATATATTTTTTAAAGATTACTTCTCTAAAGTAAATTTGTTTGAACTGTATATTTTTATCAAAAATCTACCTATCCAGAAAAAACGTGGGCAACATTTATGAATTGCGGGGCTTATTTTCATTCTTGACAGTTTTTCACAAAAGCACATTGCAAAATTCAAGTCAATATTAATTTGTTATGTGATTTATATATCGAAAACTAATGTTTTTATTAAAAAACTCAACAAAATGTGACCCTGGGCACGATGGCCAACGATGAGATCCAAACCCGGGGACACATAAAACGCTATTCATATCTTGACATTGATATTAGTCAAGCAATAATTAACTTCATTTTCAAACAAAGTAACTTCTGAAATTTTGTTGTTCTAAATGAAATAGATATTTTTATGGAAGTATGTATATTGAATAGTATTGCTCAAAAAATGAATTCTCAATTACAAAAATAAGGGATATTTTTCAATTCCATAATAATAATTAATACCATCTGATAATTTTAATAAAATAATCAGCCACAGGCAAATGAATTAAAAATAACATTTATATAAGGCTAGGGGTTGTTTATGGTTCCGAAATTTTTAAAAATTGTATTTGAGAGGTTCTAGCGCAAAAGTTTGCCTGCTTTTCTGATTTTCTATGGATGCGATAACCAATGCATTTATTCAGATGCAATGAAGCAAATTTCAAGAAAATTTTATAATCCTTGTGTTCATATAAAGTGGTAACTAAGTAAATATTAGTTTCGAGTTAAATCGTTAAATGCTAGAGTAACTTTTGAGACACGCACATAAGTTGCCCTCACTTGCAATCGAGGTGTATGTTGTATAACTATATATATATTTTTTTGTTATCGGATGCGTATATCCAAGTCTGAAGGTATTGACCGGTGGCCCTCTTGGCACAGCTCGGTACCAAGGCTCCCGAAGGCGGATCGGTACATATATGGCTGTTATATGGCTATCCCTGGCTGGCACCGACTATCGAACAAACTGACCAGTAGTCACGATATCCGACCGAGCTACTACCCCTTGGCAAAACTCTGCGAAGACTTCTTTACCTGTAAGGGTTCCCTCACACAGGTGCACAATACCATGGCCTCTGATCTCACGATCTCTCTCAGTGACCGAGCCTTGATTATGATGGTCCGAGAAAATATAATGGAGGAAAAGGGTCGTTTTCTGAAAAATTCGACATGAATAGAAATAAAAAGAAATTGAAGAAAGGAACGATGAATAGAAAAGAGTTTAGGCAAGGATTCAATAAAATACCGTTGTGGTTGACCATTGGGAAATTTATTTTAATATGAGTCCTGATGATTATAATTGGTTATTTTACAATAAAGGAATATTGGTTTCACTATAGTCTATCGAAAAATAGGCGCATTAATGTTAAAAACATCATAAAAATCTTTGGAATGGATACGATTTGAATTGAATTGATTTGAATTGAGCTAATCATAATGAAATGGTATTAGTTTTATGTAAAATTTTATGTTGTCAGTTCTCATCAAATCTGCACGTTTTAAGACTCCTGAGTCAGAAAAAACAATTTTTATGAAGGTCTGATTTCATAAATTGTTTTTATGAAGGTCTGAGAATTTTATTTCTGTCGTCTGCCTGTAGTGCAATATAGGCACGATAACTTTCGAGAGACTAATCAGATTAGAAAAGTTATGACAATGATAGACGGCAAATTTTTCAGCTAAAAAAGATCTACAAATTTAGTTGAAATTAGAGCTCTTGAAAAGACTTTCCAAGTCACTTTCAAATATTTTTTGATAGTTTTTACCGTTTCTCTGTTAGGACTTAAACTTCGAAAATGCTATTGAGAAATAGAAAATCAAAATTATCAGCCAAACAACGCAAGATAAAAAAAAGTTTATAAACTGCAAAATCCCTTTTAACTATTATCTGATAGAACACACCATTTTTCATTCGAACATTGAAAATGCAGTTGACAAAACGAAAATTCAAAATTTTGATAAAATAATGTATTACAAAATTTTGGTAAGTAAGCTCATGTGTATGTATAACACTGTGAACTAAGCCAAACACGGAGTGTTTGGACCGAAAGTAGCCGAGCGCGAGATACATCAGACGTTTGATCCATCAAGCGTTTCGTACATAACTTCATGAAGAATATAAAAAAAAGTAAAACAGGTGAAGCAAGAGACAAAACGTCCTGTTTGGAACACTGTAGCTTTATTTTTTAGACCTGAAAACCCGAAAATAGAAACTATAGAATATGAAAAACAAGTGACTTCCGAAAATGAAAATCCGTTTTTGTACCTAACTTTTCAATTTACCACACGTAAGATTCACTAGTTTAATGGGATTAGTAGTCAAATCAGGTTCAAAATAACTATATTTAATTAATTTTTGTATACAAAATTAGTAATATTTAGTAGATTTCTAATTGAAGGGTGAAGGCGAATAAGGGAACAATCCGCGGAAATAGATTTTTACAGGAATGCCAAAAAACGTTTTGTAAATTCTAAATATATTCACCTAGTATTAAAAAAAGTTGATAATATGTTGCAGCTTCAGATGAAGGCATCTGACACCGTAGCGTTTAAATTAAATTAAAGAAATTATATACTAAACTGCAGAAAATTAAGTTGATAATCATTCGGTTTTTTATGAGAAGTATTATTGTAGAAGTAAAAATTATCAAAATATTAGAGCGTGAAGAGAGCCCTTGCATTTCTATTTAAAATAAACTGTAATAACATTTTTTTTACAGTGACTCCTGCTTCTGCGATATGCATTCGACTTCTACTAAATGTCATTGTGCAAGCGTGTCTTTATGTGGGAGTAAGTCACAATTGTGTATTGAGTCCATTTGCCAGTGGATGTTTTTATTAAAAATACTAAAAAAGCGAATTAGAGCGAATGCTATCAGGACATCATGTGATACATTTTTTAAGAGCTTTTAAGCCAAAAAACTCGATTTGAAAAATTTGTGGATTGTCCTCCTATGGCACCTTCACTCTTCAATTGATTTTACTGGTTCGAGACTAAAGAGAGCTCAAACCCCATATAGTTCGACGACGTGTGCATAGGGACTAATTTCAAATTCAAATTAGTGACGTATTCCTGGCTTCCTCAAACAACAAAAATTCATTAATTGCGAAAAATCCATGACTCTTTTGTGAAATTTCAACATTTTGTGCTGATTTTACAGTAGAAATATCGCTGCGAAGCACTATATGGATGTATTTATGTGTGCTTATTTTATGAGCATTTTGCTTCCTCACAGAGAGGTTTTTCTCGAACAAAAGAAAAAAATAAATACTTCCAATATTTTCCAAGCTTTCTGCCTTACCGAAAATCTTATTTTCAGAAAATCGGAGAGCTCGTCAAATAATCAGTCGGTATGTTATGTCAAAATAAAATTTTTATAAATCCTACAGTAGTGCTATATAAAAAATTAAAAAAAAATTGTAACCTTTGTTTTTAAACATTCTAAGTTGCTACTGATTGATCAAGAATGCTCATCGAAAGTTCACCAATAGGTCAATCCATGCGTCTCGAAGACGCGAAAAATCACATCAACTACAATACTCTTATATTCTCAATTTGAGAAAATCCCCTCAAAAACAAAGTAAATAATCTTGTTAAGAAATTTGAAAAACGATATTGGTAGGTTATGGTGAGGGGCCATTCATTAATTACGTAAGGGCGATTTTGACCATTTTTGACTCCCCCCCCCCCT
>CAKNXH010062060.1:153528-170497 GCA_932178445.1 Andricus quercusramuli | reverse complement strand
GGTTTCAACCCCCCCCCCCCCCTTCCCCCTCCCCCCGAGGTAAGATCATGTAGAGATTTTCGAAACCCCCCCACCCTCAATTGGGCAATCAATGCGTCTCGAAGACGCGAACAAACGTGTTAGATATAGTACTGTAGTATTTCTACTATGAACAAAGTTTTTCTCCTATAAACAGAATTCACAATTTTTTTGAAACTTCACAATTCGGTACTGTTAAGTCATAAAAGGTTTAATAATAGGTCGATCGAGGCGTCTCGAAAACCCGAAGAAATACACTAGGTATCGTATTGCTGTATTTTCAATATCAAAAAGATCAAGAATGCTCATCGAAAGTTCACCAATAGGTCAATCCATGCGTCTCGAAGACGCGAACAATCACATCAGCTACAATACTCTTATATTCTCAGTTTGAGAAAATCCCCTCAAAAACAAAGTAAATAATCTTGTTAAGAAATTTGAAAAACGATATTGCTCGGTTATGGTAAGGAGCCATTCATTAATTACGTAAGGGCGATTTTGACCATTTTTGACTCCCCCCCCCCCCGCCCACGTAAGGATACATAAGATTTCTTGACCCCCCCCTTCTTACGTAATATTTAACTTAAAATTTTTCTTCATAGCGTTGAATACTTACATGTCATTAGAAAAACTAACGCACGTTGTTATTTGACATAAACAAAAGATTTTTATTTTCCGAAAAAATAATATTAGTCTTTGTAAGTAGTAGTAGCTACTGTGATCGTTCGCATTGAAACAATAATTGACGTAGTAAGATATTACGTAAGAATGGTTTCACCTCCCCCCTCCCCCCGAGGTAAGATCATGTAGAGATTTTCTACCCCCCCCCCCCCTCCTCAATTGGGCGGGCAATCAATGCGTCTCGAAGACGCGAACAAACGGGTTAGATATAGTACTGTAGTATTTCTACTATGAACAAAGTTTTTCTCCTATAAACAGAATTCACAATTTTTTTTGATACTTCACAATTCGGTACTGTTATATCATAAAAAGTTTAACAATAGGTCGATCGATGCGTCTCGAAACCCCGAAAAAATACACTAGGTATCGTATTGCTGTATTTTCAATATCAAAAAGATTTTCTCATAAAAAAGATGTGATTTTTTTTGTATTCCTTAAACTAAAAAAGAACTACTTCTAAATGGGCGATTTAGCTCAAAATCGTATCAGGCGTGGATATCCGAGCTGCAATTCGTCCAAAAATGCTCTTTTAGTTTTCAGATATCGTGAACGGAAAAAAGTTACACACACATGCGGACATTTTTTGAAAAATATATTTTCGAGCTCCTGGGGTAGTATTATATCGAAATATGTCATAAAATTAGATTACAAAATTTAGGTCATTACAAACCTCCCCCTATGAGGAAGAAAAATTACTTAAATGTCAGTGAGTCACTAAATTTTCGACTGGAAAAAATAAGCGATTTTTGTCGCCGACGGCAAATACTTAATGATTTTTGAGTTAACAAATATCAAATTTATCCAGTCATAAGCTGATGAACTATGGACAATATATTTTTTTGAACGTTAAATTTGTTTTCCGCATGGCAATACTTGATAAATGTGTCATATAAATAAATATTTTTGGATTGATGAGCTTTTAATTCGAATGAGCGAAAATTCCCTGAAAGTGCCGTATTTTGTCACTGATTGCCCAGTAGGGTGAACGAAAACCACAATCTTTTGTATCATGCAGTCCCAAATCTCATTCCATTTGGTAAATAAATTAATCCTCAAGGAAGCGGCACCCAATCTGGCGCATCAAATTCTATCGCTTAAATTAAAGCATAGTATAAGCGATTTTCTGTAGCAAAATATAGTGAGACCTGAACCTACCGAGAAAAGGGTAAGAGTAAAATTAACAAGATTAACATGAAATTCCTGCGTATGATAAGCGGCAAAACACTGATGGACAATGTGAGTAATGAGATAATCGGACATGTTGTCCCATTTTGTTTTGGGCATGTTGAGAAAATGAAAGATGAATAACTAACGAAACAAGTGTATCAAGGTAAAGTACTCGTAAATGGCAGTGTGCCCAGAGGCAGACTGCGGAAAGAATGGTTAAAATGTGTGAATGAGACCCTTACTTGAAGAGACATAAGAAGCCAAAGAAACACAAGAGCTTGCATGAAAAAATGCATGGACTTGAAGGAAGCTAGAGAGGTATGTCAGCACAGAAAAGTGTGACGACAAATAGTTTAGATAACGAGTGCCAGTGGAGTGAATGACGCCTGAAACAAAATACCTTGGATAATAATGGGCTCAAGTAGGGAGTTTCACATGATGACTTTGTGAGGCTCCTCACTTGGGGTGGTCACTGCAGAGATTGATCAGCAGCCTGGGTCGAAGCAGTGTTGCTAAACGAACGTGTTATTTAAATGAATAACACGGGAATTCTAGATCAATCTAAAAAGCAATACCCCCTTCCCCAAATTACTCCCATCCTCACCGAGTGAGTCACGCTTACCCCGAAAGGAAAATGGCTTGATGGTATAATAATGATATTTCGATATCTGAGGTTTACTCTATATAAAACAAAATCATGATGGAATTAATTAAAAGCGAACCCTTTAGCTGCTGGCGGTACCGTATATGGTACCACGCGTTCAACTTCATTTAAATTAGTTAAGTTATATGATCATTTGGTTAAAATATTAGTTAGGTATTTAAATTATTAGTTGAGTTAGTAAATCAGCTAATCAGTTCAAGTTACTTAAGGCAATATAGCTGAAACATCGAGAAGGAGTAGAAAATCCGCGACAGACCAAAAATCCGCAGCTGAAGGATTTTCCTAGAAAGTGCACCTGCGTCAAGTTGCCTGCCATGTTCCCTAATGGGACTCAGTGTTCTTCTGTGTTGTAATAGCAAATCAGAGAGGATTTTCAACAGTAGAACAACAAATTTCAGTAAAATCAGGCATTAGAAAAAATCTTTTAAAGTTGTAATTAATAGCATGTAAGTTACAAAGATTTTCATAAGATTTCTGTCAAAAAGGTTACGTACCTAACCTATTAAGCGACAAAGAAAGATTACGACCATGATTTCGAATTAAAAATAATATTTCACTATCAAAAAAATATCCCGCTAAGAATATGTTGGTATTGGAAAAAAATTATTATTATTTTTGAAGTATGTATTTCTATAACTGTACACAAATATGGTGTGCCATATTGGGTCATCGTGTATGCTGTATGAGTTAACACGTTCTGTGCCAAATTTAATTATTTTACTTAGATCAAAGCACTAAAGCATCCAAAAGACATGAAAACATAGATAAAATTTATAGGTTTACTGAAAAATACTTTTTTTTTGCTGTTCTCTCGCTTTTATGATAGCTACAAAACGTCAAAAAATTGATTAATTTAAATTTTTAAGATACAAATTGAACAACTACTTTGAATAGTATAGTTTTTTCTCCAGCTATTACTCAATACATGGATAGATTCAATTTTGTGTCCAAAGTTCTTTCAGAATGCTTTTACTTCTTTAAATACGAGTGCGCCACATTAGATGTTACGCCATATTGGAAGTCGGTCCCCTAATATTCCTTGATTTAAAAAATAAAGATAAACAGCGGCCCTTGGACCTTAAACAGCGCTAAAGTTATTACAGTTTTGAATTAATGGCTATTCCCGTGAAAATGGTAAGTGTTTGACAGGAATCCCAAAACATGATACAAACTACATTTTTCAAGTATTGTCATCCTGGAAATTATTTAGAAATCAAAAAATGAGACTGATCCGAATTTGAAGTGTACTGATGATCTGCACTGTTAGCACATTTCTTAACCAATTTTTTGCCAAATTGAGTGGTGATATTAAGTTATAATCCGGTAGGATTATAACTAAATAGAATTTAAAACCTCAAGGGATTTTTTTAGGGTGGGAGGCAATCGAGACAATCATTTATTTATTTTTATTTATACTTCACAATGATTTATTTACCTAGGCATTATTTAAAAAAACTTATGCAAACTCATATTATACTTGCTTAACAAGAGTGGTAAATATGAATCCTTATTCAATTAAAGTATATATTGATCAACTGAATGTGAAGTGAATAGACAACTGAGCTACTGGTTCGATCTTAGACAAGGTGTTAGTCAAAGATGCTTTATGTCCTCTTGGATGTTTATTATATTCATGGATAAGTGTCTAAGAATAGCCCTACTCGAAGAAGGTGTGGATCTCACGATAGTGAAGGTGTGTGGGTAAGCGTTTGCAGATGATATGATTGTTACGGCAGAGTCAGTCGAAATCTTAAGAGAATGTTGAGCTAACTGAAAACTAGCATGCAGAAGTATTTTTTTTTTAAATGGTAAGAAAACCAGTATGCAACATTGGCATAGACGATTGATACTGGCGACAAGATCGATGGAGAGATAGCCAAGCGTATGAACGAGGGTAGGAAGCTAATCAGCAGGATAGCACCCATAACCAGAAGTAAAAATATAACAAATAAAGCTCAAATTGCAATATATCATTCTGTACTTGCACCCACTGTGTTATACGGTAGCGAAACCTGGACCTACGAAGAAAATGATAAGATTGAAATTAATGCGCTTGGCATGTAATTCCTGCGCAATCTATGCGGCAATACGCTAATGTACAACGTCAGCGATGGGAGGATTATTATTAAAGAATGTGGCTTATAGAAAACACTGACAAGAGGAAAGAAATTTTTTTACATGGTTTGGGCATGTATGGAGAATAAAAGAAGAACGACTGGCGAAACAAGTATATTTAGGTGAAGTAAATGGTATCGTACCCAGAGGCAGACCGAGGAAAGAATTGTGGAAATGTGTGAATGGGACTTCGAATTGAAAACATATGAAAAGCCACAGAAACACAAGAGCTTGCATGAAGAAATGTATGAACGTAAAGGAAACTAAAGAAGTATGTCATGACAGGAAAATGTGGGGATTAATAAGGTCCACACTGCATATGGGCTTGGGTGCCAAATTTTGGAAGTGCGTTGTATTGGCCTTAAATACTTATTTTTTTCCTAACTCATATTTCTGTGGCAGATTATGGTTCAGTTCGATTTAGAAGTGGGTCAAAATTCATTTTTGTTCTTTTTTGTGATGAAGTAATTTCATCTTTTTGCCTGTTTTCACCATTCAATAGAGCTATGTAATAGCTCGGAAGAGTTTTTTTCGTTTTTTTATTCATTAGAAAAATAAAAAAGTTATGCAACTCTTTGTGTATCCATATTTTTGTTTTTGAGGACGCACCGCACCATTGTTAAGGGGTTTTCTTGGATGTGGCTGCTTCTTTTAGGATGTTTCTCTAGCGGTTATATAGAGTTAAGTAGTAACTCGAAAGAGCTTCCTTGTTTTGTTTTTTTTTAATTCAAAAATAAAACAGTTACGCAACTTTTTAGGTGTCAAAATTTGAGTTTTTTGGGACACGCTGATATTTGACAAGGGGTTTCCTGCCCATGGTTATTTCATTTGGAGCGCCCTTTTCGTGATTTGATAGATCTAACCAATAGCATGAAGGAACTTTCTCGTTTTTTTAAATGTAAAAATAAAAAAGTTATGCAACTCTTTGTGTATTAAAATAAGAATTTTTTTAGGACGCACCGTTCCTTTGACAAAGGTTTCGTCGGAGATGGATACTTCTTTCAAGATGTTCGTTTCACGGTTCGATAAAACCTAACAGTACCTCGAATACTTTTGCATTTTTTTGAATAAAATTAATTGCGTAAAAGTTAGACAGTTTCTTGTTTCTCCTGTAAAATTCGGGTTTTGGTACTTAGGCCCGTATGCAGTGTGGCCCTTCAGCTTATAAGGAATACTCCATGAAGAGCGGGAAAAGCTTTACATGGTGACTTTGTGAATCTCTTCGCCTGGGGTGCTTGCTTGAGAAATTGATCAGCGATCTGGATCGGAGGAGCGTTGTGGAACGAACGTGTTATTTATACAAGCAACATGAGAATTCTAGATTCATCTAAAAATCTAAACCCTCCTCCACCCCCAGTGGACAGTGTAACGAGGCTAGAACCAAGTGAGTCACGCTTACCCCGAAAGGAATACGACTTAATGGTATAATAATAATAATAATTAAATAAAGTGATAATTATAGAAAAGTTGCAGTATATATCTGAAAAAAACTTGTATCCCATTTTCGTGAAAAAAGTAAAAAGAAAAGAAATTTTGCATAAAGGAGCTGAAAGTATTCCTGTAGATTTTGGGAACATTTTTTCATAATAATATTATTTGTTTAAATCTGCCCACTGCACGGTCACATTGTCATTATTTTTTATTTTTGATGTCATTCCTTGCGATTGAAATAAAATGTATGGGTCTTATTAAAAAGTGGTCTAAAGAAAAGCAGCGGATGCCTCCCATTTACAAAACGTGTTTTGAGGGTGCATATACCGAAAAAAAATTCTTGTGAAACGACTTGCACAATTTATTTCAAAATTAGTCAGTATCCACCGAAATATTAAGATATTAAGTGATGTTAAGTGGTATACGATCCTACTTTTCTCTAGTAAATCTTGATTCTTGAAAAAAGTCCAGCAGAATCCACTTTATATACGTCAATTTATATTCTATAGGCATCAAAACAGGTATTTTCCATTGAGCAGGGTCTATCTGAAATAAAAATGAAAAAGCCTTGATAGTGAAATTGGAGGTTCCCCATATTGCACCAGGTGGAGGAATTAGGAGGTCATTGGTGTAGGCTATTGTAGATGAAAACCGATGCTTTTTAGGTGAATCGCGATGCTCATTGGCTAGGAATCGAGGAGCGTCTCTCTTCGCTTTGTTCCTCTAAAAAACGGACGAAGCGGTGCTAGTGCTGGCTCCGGTCGAAATATTCTCGAGAGGACATCCGTACCCAGAGAAGGACACACTCACGTTTTCACACGTGTAGGCACGTCCGAGTGCATACGTGAAACGAGTGACAGTTGCGCAAAAAGGGCGCCGGCTCCTTCTTCTCTGGGGGACGAGAAAGGAAAAAAGGGTTCGTAAAAAATGATCTGCCCGGATCTAAGATATAAAAAAGATTTGTCCCCCCTCATGACCGACGCTATCCTTTCCTCGGGGTTATGCCACGGGGGTTTTTGCAGCTGGCCCTACCCGATTTAAAATTTAGAGACGAAAAGGATTCGGGGTCCATTCTTCTTCCTGGACGAATAAACTCGAAAGGACCTGCGAGTCTATGCGAGATCTCCTTCTGACCTGACCTGACCTGACCCTCTTCTGCCCTCGATTTACGTCCGGACCCTTCAATGCATCGCCGCTTCTCGTACATGCCCCGGATTCTGATCCAGGCTCAAATCTATCTGGATAGCCCTTCCTACTTTTTCTCGCCCATTCCAAATTCACCCTTTATTGCTTTCATTCGAACTGCGTATAACAAGAATGCTTGGAAAAATGTTCTTTGTAGTTCCGATCAAACCTAAAATGTTCTCACAATCTGCTGCATCGAAATATATGCAATTAAATTAATCAAGTACCTATTATTCGTGAAACAATTAAGAAACTGAGTTTTATGAAAAAATGTCGAAAACTCACCTTTTATTCATATAGGAAAATTTCTAGAATCTTTCATCTCCCGTTCCCTTACATTTTAATGAAAATATTTACTTATTAGTATTCAGTTATGGAACTAATTGAAGCAAAGCATGACTATTTCGTAAATAGTGACTCATAGTTAAATCCATTTTGGCAGATAAAAGTGAGGAGGAGTACAAAAATTAAAAAAACACTTATTTTTAAATATATTTTTCGACACGGTTGAAAAGTTGTGAAATCAATCAGGATAACATCTAATCTTTTAACAAATTTGTTGAATGTGAATTTTACTCTCTCAGAGGTTTAACATTGAAAATTCAGATAATTAAAAAATATTTTATGAGTGCAGAGCTATAAGTTTGGAAAATATATGAAACATATAGTTTTCTTGGAATTGGTTAATCGAACACTAAATAATATCAGGATGACATATAATCTTTCAAAAATTTGGTTGAATGTGATTTTTCATTCCTTCAGAGGTCGAAAATTGGTAATCCAGATAATTAACAAATATTTTATGAATGCAGAGCTATAACTTTTGAAAATGTATCAAAAATATAGTTTTCTTGGAATTGGTTAAACGAACACTAAATAATATTAATGTTGAGTTTTTCGCTATTTTTGAGGGGTTTCAGGACTGACAATAAGTTGAACTAAAAAGTTTTTAGAAAATTATTTAGGCGTTTGTGAAATGAAGCCGCATAATTTTGAACTAAATCAAACTTACATGATTTCTTTATCCTTCCTCATTAAAAAAATTTAAAAGGCGAGAATAAACAAAACTGACCTCATGAATTTTTAGAATTTAAGGAAAAACATAAAGTCCACTTTATCAAAAAATCCATCATTTTCATTTTTGGCAATATTTTTGTTATATCTTCCGTTATTTGAAGAGAACAATTCAAATATTCAATTTTATGAAAAAGATACTTTTGGTTATAAAAAAACTGTACCCGCACAAATATTGCAGAAAGTGTTCTCTACATATGTAAAAAATTAGATAAAAATTTGCAAACATTTAAAAATTGCATCTTTGGTTGAAGTAGGCTCTTCTCAATTTCAACAAAATCACTACTATTTTCTTAATTTTTAAGGTTTCATAAGTTTTCCTGTGAATTTCATCACAAGGCGGTAAACCTCATCAGAATTAAAAAAAAAAAAAATGGATTGTCTTAAGTCGTTGAAAAACTGCAGAGATTTGAAAAAATGTTTATTATATTAAAATCGAGCCTAAAATATCTCAAAATTCAAATTCTTATAATCAAACACGGTGAACCTTAACACAATATATCGAACTCTATTATATATTTTACGAATTTTAGATTACTTATCTGTACCTATGCCTGTGGCTGCTTATTCAGATATTGAAAAATAAATTTTAAATCTTAGTCTTTATTATGATTTAAATATTTATAATTTCATTGATAATTTGTCAATAATTATTATCAGCAGTTATTGATAGCTAAACCCTTAAATATAATGTCACCAAACTACAGACAGACCGACAGACAGATAAGTACACAAAAATAGTTTTTTTCATTCAGGGGGTCTTAAAACGTCGAGAATTGACAAGAACTCAATAGATTAAAATCATATTAGTAATATGTAAGGCAGTAATAGGTAAAAATTCTAATTTCATAGCCAAACTATGGGTGCTATCAAAAAACGAGAAGAGGAAAATTTTGTAGGTCTTCTTTAACGCGAGAAACTCTGCTCTTACACCTTTTATCGTATTTTGAGTTATTCAGCTATATATTTGAATTTTTGATTTTTTAATTACATTTTGTAGAACTTCCTAGAAGTAACAATTTTGTTCGTGGACTATTTTTCACATCTAGTGATTAGAAAGTTCAATTCTTAATTTTACCATATTTATTTTTTATGGCTCAAACCATAAATATTGGCGGCAGAAGGCTGAATAACGAACCTGACATGTATTTTTGGACCACAAAAGAGTGTACGAAAGAAAATTTTGATTGAAAAATGTCTTCGAAAGTTAGACAGACCGACAGACAGAAAAGTCGAGCGCAAAAGGGCTTTTATAACCTTAATAAAAAAAATATATATTTTCTGCTATATGTACAAAAACATCCATAATACGTAAAGTTTTCACTTCATCTAATTTTTTTATTGAACTTTTTCACTCCATTGTCAATTAAGAATGACACTTCCTGAACAATATTTGAAATACATCCAACTCTCGGATTCTGTTGCCCCGGTCTCGGCCTTTCTAGAACTGATGGCCCACGCAGTTTCTCAGCGTCCTGTCCGAAAGACGGTTGCGAGTCTCGCCTCGGAAGGGCCGCAGTGCGCGAGTCGTCAGTCGAGTATATTGTGCAATATTATGCATTCCAGTTGGAAACTGTTCAGGCGAGCCTGAATGTTTACGTTTGGATCCATTCGATTTGTGGCCAAGGCTATTTTCAGGCAACCCCCGAAACTGGAGTGAAACCGATAGTTCAGTGTATGTAAAAAAAATGTTCTTAAAATTAATTTTTGCCTATTTCAAAAAGGAAATTATACTTTATTTTTGGTTCGAGTACATAATACTTAAAAATTATCAAAAAGAAGGTAATATATAAATAAATATTAATTGCAAGAACTTCCAAGTTAAAAATGATTGAGAATCGCAGCGTGCAACATATTCAATCAATTTCAAGACTTAGAATGTATAACGGACCTGAAATAATAAAGCTTCGATCCAAGTTTTTGCAGAAACAATACTTTTTCTCAAAAGAAGAGCTCCATCAATAAAAGTTTGTCGATTTTTTTCAAAGCATTAACTTTGAGCAATTATTGATAAGTGGAAAAGAAGCCATAGAAACAGAGGAGCTTGCATGAGAAAATCCATAGACGTGAAGGAAGCAAGAGAGGTGTGCAAGACAGAAGAGTGTGGTGACAAATAGTTTATAAGAAATGCATGAAGAAGAGTGCCAGCGGAGTGAATGACGCCTGAAACAAAAGACCTTGGATACTAATGGGCCCGACGTTCTGAGGCTCTTCACTTGGGGTGATCGCTAGAGAGATTGATCAGCAACCTGGGTCGGAGCAGTGTTGCGAAACGAACCTGTTATTCAAATAAATAACACGAGAATTCTAGATCAATCTAAAAATTTATACCCCCTCCACCATTTTAGTGCCTTCCTCACCGAATGGATCACGCTTATCCCCGAAAGGGCTTGACGTAATAGTATAATAATCTCGATAATAATAATGATATTGAAAAACGTAAACCATACGTGTCATAAAAAATAAATAGGATTTTCCTCAAAAAAAGTTTTGAATTTAGTTACATTCCTGTCCTATGAATTCTAAATAACTGAAATATGCTCGATGGAGTGAAATGCTTATTTCATATAATGCTATACAATAATGGACTCAAATAACCTCGTGAAGAAAGTACAGGGATTCCTCAAGGACTCTTTTCTGGGTCAACCGGAGGTCCTATTGTATGGGTGAACTTTTTGTGTTTGCGATATTTTGTCCATCCAACCTACAGGGGGTTTGGATCCTTAACACGACTAGCTTTCAGGGACAAAATAACCAAAGCGGCCGACAGGATTATGTCACATGGTCTGGCACGCATCGCTCCGATGAAAATGCGTTCGTGCGACCAACGAGATTCCTGAAAGACTGCAAATTGCTTGGACAATTTCTTACAAAGTTACAAGGTAGAAGGTATTCTAGCTTTCTTTGCAATTGATCTGAATAGCGAGATGGGATTTTGACGTGTAGCACCATCAGCCTGAACTGAAAGTTTTTCTTCTTCTGAATTAGCATCGTATCGCTATCGATATCAACATGATAGAAAAGGCATTGCACGGTGAAAAGAATTCTCAAGACTTAATTTTTTCCAGTAAATAAATTCCAATATAACGGAACATATGGATAACATATCCCTATTAAATTTATGAGATTAAAGATGTAAGAATACCATTTTAATACGTCATAACATCTCACTCTCTGATGAATGATTTTAGATCTTTGTAATTTGAAATCAAAATATGTAACTTACTTCTCTTAAACTCGTTTTATATCAAAAAGCATAATTAATAATATTAATAAAAATAACAACAAGTAAGACGTTAGAGGTCCTGGGTTCAATCCCTGAGTCTGTACCTTTGTACATTTTTCTATGTAGTTTTACCGAAGTTTTAGTGGTTCGAATTCCACCTTACGCTGTAGGTACCCTCATCATGCACTTGGTGCAACCCAGTCCGTAGATGATGTGCTAAAAAACCAGGCTTTGTCCAATATGTCAAATTAGGCATAGGATAAGGAAGGGCAGCGCCGACCTTTGGGACAAAGGTGACTTTGCTTATAACATCGCTATTATTTAACAATTTAATTTCCTCTTGGCATTACATAAATCTATTTTATTATAGAGATAGTGCTACTCACTAAAATTTTAAAAATTTATGCTGTAAAAGAAAAATTGTGCAGAAAACAGTTTTGACCACGATAGAATGGAAGATTCGTTGGTAAAAATATAAAGTTTTCAACATTAATAGCAATACTTAGAGTTTGCAAATTTGATATTTGGGCAGATGAAACAATATCACATAATGTAATTATAATAATTAAACTTAATTCAAGTTCAAAATATATTAAATGTCGTAAATAATTGAGGCCTAACCAGGGCGGCAAGCGCGACCAAGATCATAGTTTACAACCGCTCAGGTAGGTGGTTTACGTATCATAAGTTTTGTCAATAAATAATCGCTAATGTAGAACAGTCTCTTATCTTCAGGGCTACATGCGAAAAACTATTAAATATTATTATTCTCAATCGGGTCGGTAGAGCAGGTTTTTGCATTGATACGGTAGACGCATTTGCCTGTGTTTTATTCGAAATAACTAACCTCTCTTGCTGAATATGTTTAAAGGTAATTTTTCCAGTACACGAAATACCACAGAAGCGAACCATCATGTTTTTCCATCCTCATATGTTTTGATTTTCAAAAATTCATAAATTCCAATCATCGTATTAATTGAATTTTACACATCGTTAACTCATCAGGCATTTAACTCAGTACGTGGCAGATGGTAAAAAAACAGGGATAAAACTTCGAGGAAAAGTTTGAACAAAAAAATAATAATAGGGAGATTCAGGATATTAATAATAATAAATATAAGCTGCGGTGGCTCATGTGGTTAGGCGCTCGGACTTCACGTTAGAGGTCCGGGGTTCGATCCCTGAGCCGGTACCTTTGGAAGATTTTCTATGTATTTTTACTGATGTTCTGGTGGTCTGGAGCCCACCTTCTGCTATAGATCCCCCCGTCATACACTTAGCTGTAACCCAGTGCGTGTTTGATGGGATGAAAACCCAGGCTTTGCTCAATATGTAAAATTTGACATACGGCTCTCATCAGATCACTTGATTGCGTTACAAAAATGCTTCCGTGACTGATGATATAAAACGCGACATCCCCATGCCGACTTTAAAAACCAAAATCCACCTCTTGACAAAAATGCCTTCGACATCACTGGGCTGTAACCATCTGAAGCCTAAGAGAAAAATAAGCTTTCTATTTTTTTTAAATAATAATAAGTTGCAATTTTATACAATCTGAAAACCGAGGGGTCGACCACTCGGATATTCCTCGTACACTCACTCAATATTCCCATATATTCTTTCAGTATTCCCAGATATTCTTCATATTCATGATATTCTTTATATTCCCAAATATTCTTCATATTCTTTATATTCCCAAATATTCCCTCATATTCCTACATATTCCCACATATTCCGAAGTATTCCTAAATATTCACAAATATTCTGAAATATTATATTCCCCAATTTTCAGATTCTTCCCTTCCGTTCACCGATTGTATTCGTATAGCATCTTATAGCTTTTTATCTGGAACCTTTGCCGATGTTTAGTTATAGTTGAGGTCAAAGTCAGTGATGCGCAAGCGCCAATCTAGTCATGATCTTTAATTGACGTGTGATCGTATCAGTACATTAATAAAAAGGAAATTTTCGCTTTATTTTCTAAAAAGCATGCACTTATACACTTATAGTGTTGCGATTTAAAATATATCTACCAGTCTGTTGATAATTTCTGTATTGGATTATATAGATTTTCGGAAACACAACCATACAATAAATAACACTTTTTAGGTTATTTTTAGGTTATGATCTAGAAAATATGAGCAATTTCATGGTAAGCTTGATAACAGATGGAAAGAAGAACAGCCAAGACAAGAATCACGGACAGAGATATACAAGTGATATCAAATTGATGGCACGCTATAATATTCCAAGTTGGAGGACCGAAACAGTACAACTTGTTAAGGAACAATCTTCCCGGTTCACTACCATCAATAACATGTTTAAAGCGTGTTTACGGTCGTAATAAACAAATTCCAAGGGAATGTGAGATACGCTTCGACCAGTTGTCCAAGTTTCTTTCTACAAGAGGCTACCCAAAGAAAATATGGATCAGCGAAGATGGAACCAGAATCATACGTCGAGCACAATATGACACAGCTACTAATCAGATCGTTGGTTTTGTTCCCAATCTTAATTCTGAAGGATTACCAAAAATTGGATCGTTTTCAGCTAATTCAGCAGCACAGATACGCAGCTATTTTAAAAAGTAATCACTAAGTAATTATGCCTATTGTACCATGGCGCAACCTTTGTGTGACAAAGCTCCTACCTTTTGCGTTGCACTATTTGGAAGCAACAACAAGTTTCAAGCTGTTGATGTGGCTAATAGATGGAAGTGGATGTCTAAGGAAGCTAAGAAATATGGTATTTCCATTTTGGGCTATTCCTCAGACGGCGATACTCGACTTTTGGGTAGTATGCGGAAATACACCTTTTCCATCGAACAATCAGGTAAGTGGTCTTCGAGGTGGCCATGTTTCAAAGCTTGCGAGTTAAGTTCCACGATTTGTGTGCAAGATCACATTCATATTGGTACCAAATTAAGAACTAGATTTTTAAAGGCTTCTATATTATTACCTTTAGGTGATTTCCTAGTTTCACCTGCGCATGTCAGAGACCTAATAAGGAGAATTAGCAAAGATCAACATAATCTCTGTGAAACAGACTTGAATGGTATGGATAAAATGAATTTCAGATCAATGGAAAAGACGTATCAAGAAAATGTCGGAAATCTGTTGAATGATCATATTGCTGGAAGCACTGGTACTGCTACTTATCTAGTAATGAGCAGAGTTATCATTTCCTCCTACATGGACAAAACTTTGCGTCCAGAAAAAAGAATTTTCCTTACTTGGCGATGGATATTTTTTCTTCGATTGTGGCGATAGTGGCTTAAAGATAATGGCTATTTACTTAAAGAAAATTTTCTGACGACCAACACTTACATGTGCATTGAGATAAATGGCCATACACTCATTCAAGTCATTAATGCACTCCGCGCCACACAAGAGGATTTTCTTTTTCTACCTTGGTTGTACAGCAGCCAAAGTTGTGAACAATTCTTTCGCTGTGCAAGATCGATGACTTCCACCTTGTCAACTGTTGTCAATTTCACAATGCTAGAACCCTTACACCGTATCCGTCGAATTTAGTTTCAAGCTGAAACGGAAGTTACTCTTGGTGATAAATATTCATTTCCATCTAGTCATCGCTCATCGAAGACTCAATCTGAAGAATCTAAACTGTTTATATTACCAAATAATGAAAACATCGAAAAAGTAATTTCTGAAGCCAAGTCATTTGCCCTTTTTCGTGCTAAAAGTGTTGGAATGACATTTTCAGAGATTCCGGAACCTGCATTCTCTTTCGAATCTTTTGTATCTGAGCCCGATGTGGACAAAGACGAAGGATGTTTACCAGTATTAACAGACATTAGTAATGACGAATAATTTGAAGAACAGGCTGATATCAATGGAACGGAAACTGAGTGTCAAGATGTATGCGAAGATCTATGCATAGTATCCAGTGGTGCTCTAGGAATTAAAACTTTTGAGAATGTTGATCTTTCACCGAATAGTATACACGTAAAAGTCTTGGATGATCTTCAGGTCCCAGTGATTATAAAGCAAACAGCATTATGTTATCTCTTCAATAAAGATGGCACAAAACTGAGCAGTGACCAATTACAACGAGTGAAGGCTCCTGAAGTTGAGGGATCTTTTAATACTCCATATCCGGAAAAGGCGTCAATAACGAGAGAAGAAACCGTATACGACGATGACTGGTGTGTTTTTTCAACAAGCGATACAAAATCATTTCTAATTGGGAGAGTGTTAGATTTTGGTCATATAATAATAATAATAATAAATCTTTATTGAGTTCGTAACAAGAATGATATGTACATGGCAGACAGAGTTAACATAAGAACTCAGAGAGCGAGGTACAGCTTAAAGCTGCTTTCAAACTGAAATACATCGAAATACAAAAGTGGAAATACATCGAGGGAGTTGCAATATTCCAAATATTCAGCACCTGCCCAAGGACCTAAAGAAGGAAAAGGTGTAGGTTGTCAATCTGAAAATAATTAATTACTTCAGCCTGATTTTACGTTTTTGCTTGGCTATCACAACATATCGTAATACGTATGTACTATTCCTCGTCCTCGAGTACTAAACGGTTCTCTTACTGTTGATAAAGGACTTTTTTCAAAAATTGTATCAATGTTTAAGGCTTTTAAGAAGAAGCGATAAGTTTACGTCATACGTGATATTAAACTGTTAGTTTAGTACATATAACATGTATGTATATATATGTAATTTAATATGCATAATTTAAATATATTCCGAAATATTCTCCCATATTCCATCATATTCCCTCATATTCCCTCATATTCTCTCATATTCCCTCATACTCCTACATATTCCTTCATATTCCAATATTCTTTATATTCTCAAATATTCCGATGTATTCTCTATATTCCCGAATATTCTTTAGGGAATATATTCCTCGTACACGAAAAATCAGAGTGGTCGACCCCTCGCTGAAAACCTTATATTTGTGTCTTTACCTTCATATCAATAATTTAAGTTTCAGTCAGAAATATTAACAATTTAAATTGTAGAAATATGAAATGTAAAACATAAACGTTTCTAATTGGAATCGTGACAATTATTTTCACAATTTTAAATTATAAGTTATAAATTTAAACGTTTACAATTCAAAGCATTCCAATTTTAAGAATTTAAACCTGAAGCTCTAAAGAAACAATGTACAGAATAATTTTGTAGATACTTAAGCTTTTTTCTCGATATATATATATATATATATATATATATATTGCCAACGGCAATACCACGCTGAAAACACCAGTTCCCGTAAGATCACTGAAGTTAAGCAGTGTTGGGCGCGGTTAGTACTTGGATGGGTGACCGTTCGGGGAATACTGCGTGGTGTTGGCCCGTCGTGGGTGTGGTGGACCCACACTGGTAGTATTTATCCACCTAGAAACACTACCCGAATCGGGT
>CAKNXH010062060.1:123585-153128 GCA_932178445.1 Andricus quercusramuli | reverse complement strand
TGTGAAACAAGTAAGAAAAAATGATTAGTTTCTTTAAAAATGCATTGAAACATTTTTATTAAATGATATACAATGGAGGTAATGTAAAAGTAGGTAATTCTATATCTATATCAAAAATCGTTATATAATTTACGCTTACAATTTTGATTCCAATTTTTATAAAATCTAGAAACGACACATAAAAATTACCTTACAGTGTCTTGAGACTCATGGGATGAGGTATGGCGAATTTGAGGGTGAATTTAGTTATTAAATGAAATTTTTAGCCCCTATGTTGTTCACATAACAGTTTTGGATTACTTCTATGAAGTGAGACTTACTTCTATGGGAGGGGAGACATTAAAATATCAAAAAATTAATTTTGTTGACGACGAAAGTCTACTTGTACCACAAAATTCTAGCTAATCGTAACGAAGTTTCGGTACGCGTATGACACGGCCTTTATTTTATGGAAGATACAATCAATCATTCGTTAAAATCATATCTTCTCGCCCCAAAAATTGTGAGCATCTAACCAATTCAATTTTTGTACAAATTGAAGGGAATATATTTAAACTATTGAACATTGCATTTTGAGGAAGAATATGCTTTGAAGATTGCTTGAAAACTAAATTATAATTGCGACAAAAATTCTAAGTTATGTTTTTACATTCTCATTCTAATGAGAAGGTATTGGTTTTATGTAAAATTTGACTTGGTCGGGTTTCATCAAATCTCCACGTTTTGAGACCCCCTAAGCTAGAAAAAAAGGTTTTTACCAAGGTGTCTGTCTGTCTGTAGTCTGTAGTCTGTAGTCTGTCTGTCTGTAGGCACGATAACTTTCGAAAAAATAATCAGATTGGGTTGTGCTTTGGCACACTTTTTGAGGGCCTAAAAAGAAAGAACAAGTTCGTTAACCAACTATTTTGGATGAAAATTCAAAAAGTGAGCACATTTTGAAAATTTTTGAGACCATTTTTTTTTTTATTCAAAAATTCTATGTACGGCTATTCATAGTACTCCAAAATTCGAACAATTTATCCTAATGACTTTTTCGGATAAAGCAAAAATTACCGGAGTTATAGCATTTTCAAAATTACAAAAAACAAACGTAAATGAACATTTTATGGCGAAAAACGCACGATATGGAAAAAAGTCAAGATGAGGAAAATGTTTATTTTTGAACACCCTACAATATTTTCTTAACAACTTTTTGAATTTTTTGAAAAATCAAAAATCCAAATTTTGATCACACAAAAAAATAATTAAAAATCAATAATTTCATTTTGCTGTCAAACTATGCAAGATACGACCAAAGATGAATGGAAAAAAATTATGCACCCAGAAATGATCTCCAAATTTGTCATTATTCACTTTTTGATATGATGCGTAGTTTTTATTTTATTCGTAAAAGACAGCATTGGAAATAGTAAAATTAAATTTTTAGACGAATAACACAAGCTACGAGAAAAATGACAGAGACAAAATTTGTTCATTCAAAGAAGAGGTACAAATTTGTTATAAATCGTGTTCTAATAGGATGCGTAGTTTTTGTTTTATTCGTGACTTTTTCATTTCTATCATACAGTGCACAGAACCGAGAGTGGAACGCAAGGTTCAAATGATTTCCAAATCACATATCGAGCGCGAAGCGCGAGTGTCTGGATGAGAATGTGTTCCTTAAGGTCGATAGAACCTTGAGTAAATGAGGTTCCATTTAATTCTAAAATAAAAACAAATTTAACAATCACTTCACATGTAGAGGTTTTGATAATTTTATAATATTTGCAAATAAACTTTTTCTTTCCATCAAAGTCGAACACGAAGTTCAAAAATCTAGAGAAACCGAGCGTAAAGTGCGAGATCCAACAGTCGCGCGCCCTAGGCGCGCTCAAACTTGCGAGCGAAGCGAGCCGCGCGCAAAGCGCGCCATGAGAATATGCCCGCGAAGCGGGCAGATTTTTTCAAATATAATTGGCTTACAATATTATATAGCAAACTTCCTCTTTACTTATCTTTAGTTATTGTTATTTGTTATAAACAACTTGTATTTAATAACCATATTGTAAATCTATGAAGCAGATGCTTAGTTACATTTGCATATCACTGATCGGAGAACAAAATTCGGTACCCTTCAAGTCTGAATTGGTACGATTTGACTAATTTAAACAGTACTTAGTTGTTTATTAATTCAGTCAAATTTTGCAGATAAATTAAGAAAATGAGTCATTCTTACTACGCTAATCACTCAAATTTTACTGTATAATTCATATCTAAAGTGTCTTGCAGATAAATGACCGTCTATTTTATTAGAACGAGAGTTGTAACTTGTTAATCTAGTGCGTAGGGCAGCCGTCTTCGAACTTCGGCGGGTAGGATTGGATTCTCGTTGCGTGAGAATTTCAATTTTCTGAAACGACTTTTTTCCGCAAAATTAAAATACATGCATGTAAATTTCACAATACTAGCATTTTAAAACTAAAATATAATTTATTATCATTTATTGCAACTCCGTGAGCTGCTTTCGGATGAAAAATGATTTTTTAAAAATATTATATGTTAAAAAATAAAATAAGAAATACATTATAGGAATCTTTCAACTCTTTTAAAAATGAAATTCGTGATTTTGAAACACAGACTGCTCATGACGCCGATGTTTAAAATTTTTAAAAAGGGCCATGATAGCCAAAGATAAAAAGATGCTTGGATAACGGCTTGTGTGAGGAATGTCGGTACACAAATGTCGAGCATTTTAATCTCCCTGGCTGACGAGGAATCATGGCATCTACGCTAATCATTCGAGCGCAATGATTAATAATTCAAATACAGGGTTGTGAGCTATAACGAGGACGGCGAAATCCAGCAAAGCTACAAATAACCTGGCGAGCGTATCACTCCCACCAGCAAAATGATAGTACACCTATGACTCTGGACGTTCGCGGCGCCACGTGTTATTGATACAGCAATAATTCTGAAATCCCGCGGCAGTATAACTAACAATAAATGTTTCGTCGCCCGGAATTTTTCGTCCGTGGTCATGCCGGTGGGCGTTGTATCGCACTGGGGAGCAAACAATTGTACAAATACCGCTGTATTTCATGATAACAGATGTACAAACAACCTTACGTAAAGCGGGCAATTACGATAAAACTGGACCGACTGAAAATATGCGCAGCGCTTCGTTTTTCGCTTCTTGTCTACAATTGTACAGTATACAATGTATGTACATCAATGTATTCCATCATGTAAGCGCAACCCTGACAACACGTGTCGTCCGGGTCTTACTTATCGAGGCTAATCTCAGTATATTAAAAAATAAGACGCACGAAAATGTATTCTCATTCTTTCCATTGAATTATAAACAAGGTTGCGTTTACCTTGCATGACATTGGCTTTTATCAATACGTGATGAAACGCCACACTGTTAAAAATAGGATTACTTATTTTTAAATTTGAGAAATATTCCAAAATTTTCAGTTAAAAATTATTTAATTTTCTGATATCTTGTATCCTGTAGAAAATAACATTTCTTAGATTGAATTTCAATTATTGCAAAATTATCTTAGTTTAAATATATTATCTTCAATAGGCTATAAAGCGTCCAACAGGCGTTCAAAACATCCACACTAGTCCGATCAATTTACGAAGGATTCTCTGAAACAGCTCCATTATTACACGGAAAAAACTGAAGCTGTATATTCATACAGGCAGATTACTTCACGATTGAAAAAACATAACTAAAATAAAGAATTTTTGTTTGAGGCATCTTCACACGTAACGACATGGATAATCCTTCTTCTTAAGCATAGAAATGGTTCTCCTGACATAAAGCATCAATTTGTCACATCTTCAGAATATCAATTTCCTACATTCGTTGTCAAGCAGATTTTTTGTTGGTTCCACTATGCCTTCACAACTTAACGGTTTTCATAATTTGAATGGAAAATTTTTCAGATATTTCCGTGATCATAAAAACTGCAAGTTTTCTATTCATTATCAAAGAACTGAAAAAAACCGTTAAAATGTCCAGACCTATGTTATGCATATTATAGTAAATATTAGTAACAAAACATGAAACATTTTTTTTCGAATCTGAATTTCTTGAAAACGATTGTCCAGCTGGTAATATCCCTTGGCACAATTCCATATTGATTATATAATCTATACATTATACATGTAAGAATGATCCCAATAAGTTTTTTCAATACAGTAACCTCCCCCAGTAAGTTAGTGGGGAATCAAATTCCTTTGCCACATTCCATAATAGCAATACGTAAGTGTTGTAACTGTTCATAATTGTAGTTATTTATTTGTTGTAACAATACTGACTGAGTGTTAAAAGAATAAAAACTGGGAATTGCACTTCAATTTATGACTTGTTATTTGAGAATGGTTGTGATTCAAATTTCAATTCAACTGATACTAAAATAAAAAATTAGTGCCTAATTGAACCTCTACGCAGCAAAAGGGCATACGCCTGAGATTCAGCCTGAGAATTATTGTCCTGTAAGTCAATTTTAAAAAACCTACGAATTTGAATTTTAAGACCTAATTCTTATAGAGAATTTAAAGGCGCATCTTTTTTTCCTCTTGCAAACATTTGTAGGTCTCATAGTTTTTTAATAAATTGGTAAAAAGTAGATTTTTTGAAAAAAAAATTTCAATTTTTTTTCACTTAAACTCGCGCTAGCTTAGCCAATTTTCAGAATTTTTCAATTTTATTAACACTAGATATCGTGTCAAAGTCTTCTGAAACTATTTGAGAAAGAATAACGTGAATATTTCGATAAACAAAAAAGTTGTTAGTTTTTTGTTTAGACTTTGTAAAAGTCAAGAATTTCAAGCTTCAAGCGCTTCGTTTATCGAGCGAATTTCAAGCAACGGAAAACCTTCAGTGACAAAGTTGTTGACTGAGATTCCACGAAATTTTCTGCAGAGTTTTAGATCAATCTGATCAATGGTTAAAAAACTATGAATGTTTTAATTTTCAAGTAAAAATTGTTTTTAAAATGTTACTTAGTCTCCTTAATAAGAACTGATTATTCATAAGTCGAGGAAAATTTGAGTCATGTCTAATTCAGCCCGAACACTGTGGGTCACAGAGTGCCCGGTGACTTAGGTCAACCAAAATAGGTAGTTTTTACATTCGCAACATTTATGATTGAGAAAGTGTGAGTATCGTCCGAAATTTGACGCCACAGTTTTTCAATGGATCTCCACGTTTTGACACCCCTGAAGCCGAAACTCGAGTTTTGGCGTTGGCGTCTGTCTGTCCGTTCGTGCGTAAACACAATAACTCTCGAAACAATGAACGGATCAAATCGAGTTTTGGCACACTTTTTTAGGTCCTGAAAAAAATAACGAGTTCGTTAACCAGCTATTTTGGATAGAAAATCAAAAAGGGAGAGCATTTTCAGAATTTTTTGAACCATTTTTTTCAACATTCAAAAATTTTATGTGCGGCTATTTATAGTACACACTCGAGTACACAGAAATCCGCATAATTTATCTCATCGATTTTTTTTTTGATAAAAAGAAAATTATCAGCGTTATAGCATTTACAAAATGTGAAAAATCAATCGAAAATGAAAATTTTAAGCCACACAACGCCCGATATGAAAAAAAGTCGGAAAAAGAAAAACATTGTTCCCTGAAAGCCTTATAACATTATCAGAACAACTTTTTGAATTTTCTTGAAAAATCGAACATTCAAATTTTGATCCCACAAAAAATAATGAAAAATCAAAAGTTCCATTTTGTGGTCAAACTATGCAAGATACAAAAAAAATCAGACAAAAATTGTGCTTCAAAAGAATATTTACAAATTTATTAATAATTTTTTCTTGAAAGGACGCGTAGTTTTTGTTTTATTCGTAAAAACAATAATGAAAATTAAATTTTTGGACAAACGGTACAAGCTACGAAGAAAAATTAATAGAAAAAAGTTGTTGAACCAAAAAAGAGCTACAAATTTGTTATTGATTGTTTTTGGATGAGATGCGTAGTTTTTGTTTCAATCGCGAAAAATAACATTCAAAATTAAAAAAATGGAATTTTTGAAAAAACGATACAGGCTATGAAAAAATTAGTAATCAAAAATTGAGCACCTTGAACACATCTCCGAAAACTTTTTTATGAATCACTTTTTAATAGGACGCGCAGTTTCGGTTTTTATCTTAAAAAATAACATTGAAATTAAGAATGAAAAATGTGTGGAAAAACGACAAAAGGTACACAAAAAAATTGATAGACAAAAGTTGTACACCCAAAAAAGGAATACAAATTTGTTACCATTTATTACATTCTCACCATTTATGATTGAGAAAGTATTAGAATTTTCTAAAATTTGGCACCACAGTTTTTCAAGGGATCGCCACGTTTCGAGCCCCCCTGGAGCCGAAAATTCAAAAATCGAATATTCCATTTTTACGCCAAACGATGACAGATACGTGAAAAAAAATGATACAAAAAGAATGAAAGTTCTTCAAAATATCTACAATTTTTTATTCAACCATTTTTCGACAGGACTCCTTTTTTAGTTTTTACGCATGGAAAATGAATAAGTCGTTAATTCTAATTTCAAGCCAAACGACGATAGATAAGTCAAAACGTTTAGAAGAAGAATTGTAGCTTTTGAAAAGACCTGTAAGTTTTCTTTGAATCAATTTTTGATAAGACTTGATATTGAAATTCAACTTTTGAGCCAAACGACGCAAAATACGAGAAAAAGTCTCCCAGAGCAATTATATCATTTAAAAAGTTTTAAAAAATTTCTCTCGACCATTTTTTGATAGCACTTGTCATTTTGGTTTTATTCGTCAAAAGTACTATGCAGAAAAACGAACATTCAAATTTCGAATCGAACGGCATGAGATACGATAACAAATTCAAAAAGGAGTTGCAGCTTTTGAAAATTGCTGAAAAATGTTTTTGAACCATTTTTTGATGGAAATTGTCATTTTGGTTTTACTTATTGGAAATGTTAGGAAAAAAATGGAAAATTCAAATTTTTAGCCAAACGACGCTAAATATAAAGAAAAATTGTTGAAGGAATTTCGGCGTTTAAAAATTCCTACAACATTTCTTCAAACCATTCTTTGAGAGAACTCCTTGCTTCTAATTTATTTTGTGAAATTATTATTATTATTACTATTATACCATTAAGCCATTTCCCTTTCGGGGAAGGCGTGACTTGCTCGGTGAGGAAAGGATTAATGTGAGGTATGGGGTACAGATTTTTCAGATTAATCTGGAATTCTCGTGTTATTTATTTAAATGACATGTTTGTTCCGCAACACTGCTCCGACCCAGGTTGCTGATCAATCTCTCTGGCCATCACCCTAAGTGAAGAACCTCACAAAATTATTATGTGTGGTTCCTTACTTGGGCCCATTAGTATCCAAGGTCTTTGTTTCAGACGTCATTCACTTTATTGTCACTCTGTTTACAAACTATTTGTCGCCACACTTTTCTGTCCTGGCATACTACTCTAGCTTCGTTCACGTCCATGCATTTTTTCATGCAAGCTCTCGTGTTTCTATGGCTTCTTTTGCCCGTTCGGATTAATGTCTCATATATTTTCATTTCTGGGAATAACCTTTTGAGATAACCTTCTTACGTTCATTCATACGCGTATCTAACGCTCCATCTATTTTTCCGTCGCTAGTGAATAGGCTACTCAGATATACGTACTTGTCAACTTTTTCTAATCTCTCATCATTTAGGAAAATTTTGGACATTGTTTTCTCCCTTTTTCCTTCAAACACCATGCTTTTTGTTTTATTTACGTCAATTTTGAGGCCCATGTTCTTCATGCTTGTATTAGGTTTATTCAACATTCTTTGCAAGTCCTCGATTGATTCTGCCATACCAATCTCGTCATCTGCGAGAGCTAACCCACGTACCTTCACTGTTTCGATATCTACACCTTCTTCGTCAAAGAGGGCCATTCTTAGACACTCATCCATAAATATGATAAATAGCCATGAGGACATAACGCATCCTTGTTTCACGCCTTGCAGAATATCGAACCAGTCACTCAGTTTCCCATTAACCCTCACATTCACTTTACTGCCTGCATATGTTGTTTGTATTACTTATAGGAGCCATCCATTGACTCCGCACTCTTTAAGGACTTCCCCAAGTTTACTTCTATTTACCTTGTCAAATGCTTTTTTTAGGTCGACAAATGGACAAAAAACATTCTTTCCTACTCTCAAGCTTTTTTCTGTGGTCTGTTTTGAGCTAAACATTTGGTCTGTACATGATCATCCAGGCTTAAATCCACTTTGGTCTTCCCATATCTTTTCTTCTGTAATTTTCATTACCCTACGAATAAGTGTTTTACGATAATCGCTTTTCTCAAATCGTCTGGGACTTCTCCCGTGTCGATACATAAATTTATCATTTCGCACAACCTGTGAGGTATGTATCTCTAACCTCAGCGATACAGACTTTTTCAATTGTGTTTTCTAATGCATTATGTTCTATGTCGCAGATCCGTTGCCCCATATCTTCACATTCTATTAATTCCTTACAAAAGTCTTTTTAAAGCGTCTACTATCCCGTCTGTATCATATAGCAAAAATCGAAATATTACGCCAAAAGACGCGAGATACTTGAAAAGTCTGAAAGAAAACGTGTAGGATTTTTGGTTTTATCCATCAAAAAGATTATAGAAACAAAAATCCTATTTTCAGCATAACAACGCGAGATAGAGAAGACTGTATGAAGAAATGATTGTAGCTTTTTATTGTAAGGTGATTCAGAAAATAATGGAATTATTTTTACGAAAATAATGGAATGTGTACCTGAAAGCCTAAAGAGCTTTGAGCAATTCAATCTTTAATTATACACATTTAATTACGTAGAAAATTCAGAATATGAAGATGCATACAAATACTGGGATCTGAAAGAAATGTTTCTGATGAACTTTCATCCAAGCATTCCAAGTGCAAAGAATAAATAATCGAGCGCGAAGCGTGGGGTAATTTACTTCAAAGCGCGAAGCGCAAGGTCCACCAGGCGTGCTCAAACTAACGAGGCGCGCACAGCGCGCGATGAGAATGTGCTCGCGCAGCAGGCAGATTTCTTCTCATATGATACCCACTCGACTCAAAAAACAACTATCCTGCCAAACGCAATTCACTTTTTCGATTTCTAGAATACTTTTTGCCGATCGGCCACTTGTCAGGTCGAGCAATTTCTGCATATGTAGCCGTAATAGGCAATGGGGGAAAAAAAATTGAATCAAAGCAAATTTACTCGATTTAAAGAAATGATCGTGCTGAATACATCCTATAAAACATTTCTTTAATATTTAAAAGAGGGTTTATCCAAACCAAAAATATGACATTATTGTTGCAAATTAATATTAATTTCAGTCAGTAAAATATTAACCCAGCGAAAGAACGTTGTTATTGGATGAAAGAAATAATGATAGATTTGTGTAACAAAATTAGGAAGTTGACATAGCCCAATGTGATTTTAAATCAAGAAAATATTTTCTTCAAACAAAGTTAAGTCCATCAACTCAAGTAAAAGTTTTTCTTAACTGGAAGATGTGATTCCTTGGTTGAGAGAAGCATACATACATTTTATTAAATTTTTCTTGGAAACAAAGCAAAAGGAGTTTTTATTATTAGTAAATACTTCTGTGTTCCTAAGCTGCGATATATTTTTCAGAATAAGCATGTAAGAAAGTTAAAAGATTATTAATTGATACAAAGGACCAAGTCCTTGTTTGAAATAAAATAGATAGCTGTTTTTAATAAAACTTAATTTTTTTAAATAAGCCCAGCTTAAAATTAAACTAATATTCCACTGACCTACAGAAATATTACTATTTGAAGCATTCATGCAAAAGATTAATATAATAATAATAAGGTAATATTATTTTTATAGTAAAATTTTATTTTATTTTCACGGGGTAATCAAAAATTCTTATAATATTTCCAGTACAGTGAATGTTGATGCTGGAAAGTATAGTTGTAGTCTCAGGTAAGGGGACGTGCATAAATTACGTAACGCAGTTTTCCGACAATTTTGACCCCCCCCCCCCCCCCCCCTATGTAACGCTTTTTCCGAGATTTCCCTGTAGATGTTCACCATTATGTAACACTAAGCTCGACCCCCCACCCTCCCTAAAAAGTGTTACGTAATTTATGCACGAACCCTAAGATACTACTGAGATAATGTAGTGAGATAATGCGCTCGGTGGCACCTAGCGGAATTTGTCCCAAACTACTCGAAGTTGTAAAACAAGAATTTACTATTGAAAGAAATATTTATTTTGAATGATCCATTACTCTTTCAAGAACTGAATAAACGCTTCTTTCAAATGATTTCGTGAAGATTTCATTCAGAAAATTTTGTTTTCACTGAAATTAACGTACGATTGAACAAATGTAGCAAAATTTTCAGTTAAAAAAATAATTATTTCAACAAAATGCACATGGGTTAATTTCGGAAAAGTGTGCCCTTTGATTGAAACAATATTTTTTCGAATAATTTAATTGCAGATTTCATTGGAAAAAATCGTCGTTTGTATGAAGGATCTGCAATTGATTAATTCAAACAAATATTTGTTCAAACGAAGGACATACTTTTTTTAAATAAATACACGTGTATCTCATTGAAGTGAGTATTTTTTTAATTCAAAATTTTACTATATATTTTTTTGTTATATTGATATATTACATATTATAACGGCCATACCACACTGGAAACACCAGTTCCCGTTAGATCACTGAAGTTAAGCAGTGTTGGGCGTGGTTAGTACTTGGATGGGTGACCGTTCAAGAATAATACTACTGCGTTGCTGTTGGCGCTCGTGGGTGTGGTGAGCCCACACTTGTGCTTTTTTACTACAAGAAACTATCCACCTAGAAACACTACCCAAATCGGGTAGTGTCACGCCTACCCCTAGAGGCTCGCCGAAAGGGAAACGGCTTAATGGTATAATGGTATTTATTTGCAATAATTTTATCAACTGTTAGCATTGGATAAAAATTTTTAGTTTGATGAATAATTATTTATCTGGGAAAAATATTTTTTCCATGCAAAGGAACCTAAATCACTTTATCAACGCTTGAATTAATTACTTAATTTATGTATTTATCACTTCAAAGAATCGATTTCTTTGTATTAAAGAAAAATCACCCAAGAAGTTATTTCTTTGATTCGGGACGTGCCTTTTCCCCTATAAATAATATTTACTCAACTCAAGTAAACACAATCATTAGTTTAAAGAAAATAAACCAAAGAAACCTATTTCCTTGATTCCAGTAATTTTTTCCAGTGTGCTTCCCATTATTCACTTTTAAAAATATGAAAAAGATTAAGAATGTTTGACAGTTTTGAAAGTATATTGACTTGTGAAAGTTGAAAATGCGTCATGGGGGTTGGAAAGGAGGTTGTTGGTTCTGAAAGGGTCAAGGTGGTGGAAATTTTATTTCCTAATGATTCCGGGAGTGGACGTGGGTTGCGATAACGTAGGTAAGGCCATAAGATTAACCCTAGATTGAAAATTGAGCCGCTTCCTGATCCTCAACTATTAATTTTATTCATTTTTCCCCAGCTGATTTTCTATCCCAGTTCGACCCTGCTAAACAGTAGCTTAAAGACATATTAAATAAATTAAAAACATGATTATTAGACAAGTTTAATAAGAGAAAGCGATTGTGTCACATTTTCAAGTTTATTGAAACAGTAAGAAGGCAATATTTTGAAGTTTCTGAATAGGCCACGGTTCCGTTTAAGTGAATTCAATTCGATGTTGCGAACACTAACAATGTTCCCTTGTTTTTGTATCTGGAATGTCTGACAACTATTTTTTAATTAAAAAATCACAGCCGTATTTGAGAAAAGAATCCATTTTCAATTTAAAAAAGTCGAAATACCTAGTTTTTTCCGAAAAACAAGCGAGATGTGAAAAGAAGTGCAAGGAGCGAAATTGTTCCTTAAAAAACTTCCTACGAAAAAAGACCCTCTTCATAATATTTTATTTTCAATTTTACTTCTCTTCCTCGAAAAACTTGATGTTTTATTTTAGGAGGTAAAAATTCCTCTTTCACTGTTTTAAACCAAATAAAAAATTCGAACAGAAAAATATAATAATTCGAATTGTCTGAAGATATTATTTTATTTTAAAAGTGTTATCTCATATCTTGCTTTGTTTTCGAGAAAAACTAGGGTTTTCAATTCTTTTACATGAAAAATGTACTTAAAAAAACGGTTCTTGTATGCAAAAATATTACTAAATTATTGGTCTAACACTAAGTTATTAGGTCAAATATTGAACTATCTTCTAAATCAGATTTAGAGAGTTTCTTATTTTCGCGCAACCACCTACTTTCGAATGTTAATCTCGAACGAACGAGCGAAGAAAACCCCAAAGACGATTTTTATCAGAAAGTAGATAAAAACGATGCAAACAGTTGACAAACTACATAAACTTGTTACCATTTTAAGCCGAATTTAACTAAAACTAGTTTTAACTAGATCAAACTTGAAATTACTATGAGTATTTGTGGAAACTAGTTTTGAATATGGGCGCTGATATTCATACCACTATTGACGTGGATTGGACGAGTTAGAAAAGGGGAACCAATCCGGGTCAATAGTGGTAAGAATAGCCTAATTTTTCCTATATCGTTAGTGGTACGAATAGAAGCTCTGTATAAATAAAGTGAACACGCAATTTTATAGAATGCTTTTACAAAGACCCGATGAATTTCTAGTATTTTATTCAATTCCGAGTTTTAATTGAAAATCTCAGTTAAAAGTAGATTAACCCAATGGGGTTGTTGTATGAAAAAAATGAAAAAAATAAGTTCATCAGAAGAATAGTATCTTAGGCTTCATTGACTAACAAGGTAACTATAGGTAACAGCTGGCGAAAAATGTAAGCCAATCCACATGTCACTTTACAAATCCCGGATTTAGAAAAATTCTAGGCATTTTGAGCACCTTTTAGGGTCTACTTCATACAATTTAAACACGTTTCAAATGATAAACGTGAAGATAGGCTATGTTTACTGCAATCACTAGCGGCCATATTAATTCCCCTATCAACCGTGTGCTTCACGCTGATATTTACTTCCATCGTCGGTGCTAGTGCTAGCCCAATCAGCAATGCCTCATCCTCCCGTAAAAAATTTAAGAAGTATATTTTTCAAGCATTAAAAAAAACTCTAATTTTTAAAAGCTTTTGTTAAGAAATCATATTCAATTTTTAGTGCTCTTATCATTTCACTGGAAAAAAATATATTTGAAAATATACATCAGCCCAATTGTTCGTTTAGCAGATCTAGCTTTACTCGAAGTATTGAGTGAGAACTCAAAATAATGGGTATTAATAATCAGTCTTCTGTAATTTATATTTTTCAAGTAACTCGTAAAACTTATGTTACTCAGCAGAAAAATCGCTCGTTACAGTTTTGTTACTGAGAGAAGTAACTTATGATAGTACTTATAATAACTTATAATGGCTTATAATGTCCTTGGTTCAAAGCGTTGAAAATATTTCTCATTATTATTTATGAGTAATTGCTGTTCAAAGGGCTGATCATTTACATTTTCCAGAGCTAATCGCGAGGCCTGCGAGACTGAAACCCCTCTCCACATAAGAACTGCTATAAGAACAGTCTATACAGTTGTAGCGTAAAAAGCACTTTTTATGTTTAGGAATACGAATATTGAATGCAATTCATTTTTTTTCAATTCTTATATTGCTCAAGAGGACTACGCAGTCTTTAAAAATTGACCATCCCAACCCCCGACCTACCTAACAATAGTCTTATGTAGTTCTGCAATTGTTTTATTTATAATGTTTATGATATTCATATGAACTGATAATGGCATTGAAGTTCACCAATAATTGTATTACAATCTAACGAAATAAAAAATTTGTTTGAAATTTTTTACCAAAATTGTTTGGAGCTTCGGATTGCGAGCCAATTATAAAATTTTAGTTTGTCCCACAACACCTCGTTCTTCAAAAGGAGATAGGTAATATGTACAAAAAATGAAGAGTTACGAAAAAGTGACTAAATTAAAGTTGCAACTTACTGCAAAAATAGCAATAAAATTACGTTATAAGGTGCTTGCCCAACAAATTAATTAAGTTATTCGAAAGGTGCAAAAAACTTAACTTTTCCAGTAACCCCGTTATAAGTAGCAAGTTACTACCGACCGATTTAATTTCAAATCAGACAGGCAGTCTATGCTAAAGTCACAGTATCTTTTGCCATTTAAATATGTTGCTTTTCAAAAGGATTAACGCCAGGATTGAAAGGAAATTTTAAAACTGTCCGCTGAGCAAGTGGCCTGCCGCGCGAGCTAAAAAAAGGGTCATCAAAGTCCAAATTTTGAATACACATGAAAAGTCATCCGATTCTTTTGGGCGACGATCTATTCAAACTTTTTTATTGGGCAAATTATCCTTCTCGATGCATTAAAAATAATAATCCAATCATATATACCGAATATATAGTTTATTATTGTTCATTTACTACATATTTTAATAAAAACAATTTCTGAATATTTAAATTTTAAAAATTAGAAAGCATATTTTTGAGAAACAGCCGAAACTTTCGTTGAAAGTGTCATGTTATTGAATCTTTTTTTTCTTCTTTTTTTTTTAGATACAGATAGAATTTTTTTCTTAAATTAAGATCGAACAGAAATCTATTTTATCATGAATATTTGTATGCAAAATGAGTATAAAAAAGATTCAGAATTAACAAACAGACTTCTAACTTTTCTTGTCTAGAAATTTGTTAGAAAATGTAAGAAAATTCCATAATTAATGAAATGGCGACGGTTTTTATGTAAATATTTCAAGCAAATTTACTCAAAAGCCCCAACGTTTTTTTCCCTTTATTTTTTTCTAGATTCGTCCTAGTGTGAAGAGTATATTCTATGATAGTCTGTCATAGGCCTGCGCCTAAGAGAGTAGAGCTTTCTTCTGTTTGTAAAACGAAAATTCAAATATTATGCTAAAACAACACAAGATACAAGCAAAGTCTAATAAAAAAATTTCTTTTACCATATTTTTTTTTTGAAATTCTTCTATCTTGCGTGAATTTCTAGATTTTTGCGAAAATATGCATAAAGTATTTTAAGATTCATTTTTTTCTCAACAATACAGTTTTATGGTGTAATAATAAATCAAAAAGGACTTACTTAACATTTTGAACAACCTGCTTGTGGAATAATAATGAATAATGAATAATAAATGATAATTTAGTAACTAAGAGTGAAAAAAGTGTCACGAGATATTTGGCTAGTAATTTTTTAGAGAAATAATTCTGTTTCTTTGCCTTCTTCCTTGTCTTGTGTCGTTTTGGCATAAAATGTGAATTTTTCTTCTTCAAATAAAAGAAAATCTCTCTCCTCTCTAAGGTGCGGGTGCAAGGTAGACTATCATAGAATACACCCCCTCTATACTAGAATTGATCTAGAAAAAATCACGAAAAAACCGTAAGGTTTTTTGAGTAAATCTACTTTAAATATTTTCAGAAAAACCGCCGCCGTTTGATCAGCTATTAACTTTTTTTCAATTCTCTAACGAATTTCGAAACAGGACGAGAAGAAGAAGAAATAGAAAAAGACTATATTAGATTTAAAAATATCACATTTTTAAAGGAAATTTTGATTATTTTTTCATAATTTCCGTTTTCAATTTAGAAAATTTGAATACTCATAACTTTGTCAACAAATTTTTTTGTGAAATCCGTAAGATATTTGTTGTCTTATTACGTTTGAAAAGCAACATATTTATGTTGCAAATGATTATGTGACTTGAGCGTGGACTGCCTGCCCGATTTGAAATTAACTTGGTCTACCCAAAAACGGTAATAATAAGTGTCCAAGAAAAATAGTTGTTTAACGAAAATAAACTTCTTCGTAAGGCAATGTAGTCTGCGGAGGCGAAAACTGAACCTGACCCACACCGAAGGGGTGCAACAGAACGGGGGAGACCTGGAAAAGGGGGTAGGTGACTTCAGTTACAGGGTGGGTTCGGTCATACCCTGTCCCTTTTCATGGAAAAGGGAAGATGGTGTTACTGGACTCACCCAGGAGACGGCCTGGAGGGAGGAACAAAGCTTTGAACAAAGCTGAGAAAATGTTGCAGAAAGTTGTCAAGCCTGATTTTTGAGTTATTTTTTCAATCATCCTATAAATGAACAAATGTGGCGAAAAATCGGTGACTTTTTCTATTTCACGTTCCCGGTGCAAAAATGGCTATTCTTAGCCATATTTGAGGTAATATAACACGATTATCAATTTTTTCCAAAAACTGCTAGCTCCATCGTTTATTACACATTTTTATCTTTCATTTCCATTTTTGATCATCAAGAAATGATTTTCTTTTTCCGAGATATCGCACATCAACCATTTCAATTTCTCTTCGCCTTGCATTGGTCCACAATGCATGAAAAACTCAAATGGTTAATGTGTGATGTCTTGGAGAAAAAAAATCGGTTCTGGATGACCAAAAATGGAAATGGAATAAGATAAAAATGTGTACTAAACGATGGCGTTAGCAGTTTTTAGGAGAAAAAAAATTGCTGGTCGTGTTATATTGCCTCAAATATGGATAAAAATAGCCATTTTTGTACTTTCAGGTTAGAATATCTCAAAAACCTGACGTACTACAGGACAAATTAGGATAACGGATTCGGGTTTGGGATACCAAAATCCTTCGGAGTCACATTGTCCGGTCTTTGGGTACAAAAAAGATGTTATTTTTGTCAGCCTGTGTTATTGCAGTCACCAGGCCGCTTTCTTGTTTGTATGAAAAATTGTTCTAATTAGCATTAAAAGGGCCATTTACACAGTATTATAGGAATTTACTTTTTAAGACAGTATGAAACCCACTTCAAGTTATGTTATGTAACGCAGGCATGATTCACGCGTTTTATCAGCGCTTTCTAGTTCTGAAAGTAGCCGTTTATACAACAGGAGGACTGGACAGCAAATGAGCATGAGCGGCGTGATGCGGAGGCCGGAGTACAATTATGATCATCAGATGATCATAATAGTTCTCTGCGTATGCGCATTCGCTGTCGCCCCTGTACGAATATGGAACGCGTCAGACGTCAGAAACTTATAAATATAAAGTATCGTGTATTGTATACCAAGGAGAGTCAGTCTTTTTATCCTCGCGTGTTTGCAAAACTCACGCTTGGATCAAAAGACTGTTTCACTCCTAAGCAATAGATCATGGATCATACGCTGGAACCTGGATGGAATTACGGGTTCGGGCATGGCCTGCAATAATTGGACTTGAAGCTTATCACAAGACCTTCAAAAGTAAACAGTCAGGGTTGTATGAACCATTTTCAATTGAAACACATAATATTACGCAATATACGCGCGTGAGTAACCACGCACTGCCACTTTGCCACTATACTTCTGGTGTTTCATGCATGGTGAGCAAGACTCTCTTGACCCCGAGGGCTCCTCTCTCACCAAGAAACTGCGAGCCACTTGTTCTAGGAATTAGTGAATCCGAGGTTAATAATTCCAGGTCCCAGTGTATTATGATTCGAAATTTCCTGACTAAAGTGAATCATGTATGTGATAATATTTGTGATTGTGTTGACCGAATTCATTTCAAATCACGCATATACAATCCATGCGTAAGTCACAGAATCATTTGCCACTCAAATATGTTTTTTTTTAAATAAGGAAATAAGACAACACGTATCTTAGCGCATTGTCAACAAATTTTGTTTTGACAAAGTTACGAGCATTTGAATTTTAAGAATTGGAAGCGCGGATTATCAAAAAATGGTACAAATTTTTGTTAAAAGTGTGATATTGTTTTTAATAATATTGGTATTTAGACTTTATCTTTATGTTCCTGGCAGTATTTCTGGTCCTTCTTCAAAATTTGTTGAATTTTTTTTTAAAAAGTTCAAAAAAGACAAAATGGCGGCGGTTTTTCTGAACATATTCAGAGTCAATTTATTCAAAATTCTACCGTTTTTTTTTCTCTTGATTTTTTCTAGATTCGCCCTAATGCACAAAGTATATTTCATATGATATGTTACTCTATGCCACACGCCTCAGTAAGAAGAGAAAATTTGTTTGTCTGTGAAACGGAAATTCACATTTTTTCCAATACGACACAGCATATGGAAAAAGTCAAAGAAATGAAATTTTTTTTAAGTTCTAGAAAAATGTCCATTGTCTCTTTCTATCTCGTGATATTCTCGAGGTTTTTGTGAAAATATTTATAAGATCCTTCAAGATTTACTTTTTTCTACAATACAATATAACAGTGTCAAAAAACAAGCAAAAAAAGACATAAATTAACAGTTTCAACAGAATTTACATGAAAATTTTTCCCTTGGAGTCGAAATTTTTTTAATAAAATCGATACTATCCATTTTTTCTAACTTAATTCAATAGTTTTTTACCAAAGCGTGGTTAAAACTGTTGAATGAAGACGTTTTTGTTTTCTGATCACAGCATAAAATTGTATTGTTCAAATGAAAATAAATTTTTAAGGATTTTATAAATATTTTCAAAGAAATCTCGAAAGGAAACAATTTTTTTTGGCTTTTTTCGTATCTTATGTCGTTTCGGCAAAAAACGTTAATTTAGGTTTTTCAATCAAAAAATTAAACACTTTTTTCTCTCCAGCTTTCGGTCACAGGGCAGACTATCATGGAATATTACAAACACTGGGGTTTTTGAGTATATTTTTTACATTCTCATCAGAGAAGGTATTAGATTTGCGTAAAATTTGACCCCCCCCCCCCCCCCGTTTTTGTCAAATGTCCACGTTTTGAGAACTTCTGAACCCAAAAAACGGGTTTTCGTGAATGTTTCTGTCTGTATGTATGTATGTATGTATGCATGGACGTGGTTGTGTATGTATGTAGATTTATAGTCTGTTAGCACGATAACTTTTGAAAGAATTGACAGATTGGTTTGGGCTTTGATATACTCTTCAAGTGTCCTAAAATGAAGGTCAAGTTTGTTAGCCAGCCATTTTGGATAAAAATTCAGAAATTAGGAGCATTTTGAAAATTTTTGAGACCACTTTTTTTCAAAATTTGAAAATTATATGTGTGGCTGTTCATAGTATTTGGAAATTACAACAATCTATTCTCATAACATTTTTCGATAAAATGAAAAGTTTCAGAGTTACAGCATTTTGAAAATCCAAAAGAAGAAACGAAAATTAACATTTTCAGCCAAACAACGCACGATACGAAAAAAAGTCGATGTAAGAAAAATGTTTCTTTTTGCACGCCCTACAAGATCGTCATAACGACTTTCGAATTTTCTTGAAAAATCGAAAATTGACATTTTCATTGTACAAAAAATAATGAAAAATCCAAAAATTCCATTTTACGATCAAACTATGCAAGATACGATAAATGATGATTCAACGAAATTTGTGCGTAAAAAAAAGATCTACAAATCTGCTACTGGTCACTTTTTGATGGGATGTGTGGTTTTTGTTTTAGGCGTAAAAAAGAACATTAACAGTGAAAACATCAGCCCGATAAGTGGGCACATTCTCATCAAAACTTTGCTTATTTGATTTCTTTCTCATCTCGTGTGTGTTTTTTCAGAATACTTCATTATTTTTAAATTATCAATACTATTTCTAACCATTAAAACAATAAAATAACTATCATTAATGCTCACGGTACTTGAAAATTTGTATTTTTACATTCTCATCCAGAGAAGGTATTAGATTTGTGTAAGATTCGAACCCCACCCCCCGGTTTTTGTGAAATGTCCATTTTTCAATAATCATTTTAAAATTTATCATATACATGTTCCAAAAACGTCTTAGATACTTTTTTTCTCCCCTTTGCAGGTACGAGTAGTTGGAAAAAATCTTTCAAATTGTATGATTTTTTAGAAAGATACGGAAATATACGCTGAAGTAATGGAATTCCCTTCTTCATTTGATATCAAATACAAATTTAATCATTTTTATCTGAAGAACATAGAACATAACATATAGTCGTTGCGAAGCGCGACTACCAAATATCGAGCGCGAAACGCGAGTGTCTTGATGAGCATGTGTTCCTTAAGGTCGAGAGAACCTTAAGTAAATTAGTTCTTCTTTTTATGCAAAACTGACGTAATTAAACCAAAAGCAAGTCATGATGAAGAAGTTTACTAAGAGAGTAGTAGCTCGCGAAGCGCGCAATAGCGAGCATACGAAGTGCGAAAACCTAGAGGAACCAAGCTTAAAGCGTCAGGCAAATGTGTCCGAGCGCGTAGCGCAAGGTGAACACATCATCGAGCGCGAAGCGCGAGATAAACATATCATTGAGCGCGAAGCGCGAGAGCCAACAGGTGCGCGCCCTAGGCCTGCTCAGTCCCGTGTGGAAAAATTTCGTGGCAGTCTTGAATCATGCTAAGGCCAGTACAGTTTTTCTCAAGCCTGTCTATTCACGCAATACTGGCCTGGCGCTACACTGGCGCTGTGCAGTTTTACAACGTGTTTGACTCATACCTTTCTGCTGTCTAGTCCCAGTCTTGGCGCTATCTAGGAGTTCGTTACGAATTTGAATATATAAAAATTGTCCAGATTTTAGCTCAAGCAATAATTAATTATACACTACTACATATTTTAGATAGTAAACAATATTGTTGAAGGTGAAAGAAATCTTAATACGAGAATTGTATTCTTAAGAACGATTTTTTTTCAAGAATGTTTCAAAACATTTTCTTTTAATTGAATTATATAGTGAATTTATAATAAATTTATATTTAATTCATAATAATCATAACATGTATAATGCTATGTATAATATTAATGATATTCCAGAAAATCAAATATTATCATAAATGATTTATTTTATTTATTTTAATTATTTATTGGTTGCGTGAATGATAATGAAACCTCACGTATTAATTATCATTTGAAATAATGAACAATCATTATTTCGTAGCCTAAACGCAAGTAAAATCATACAAACTTAATTTTTTTCAATGATCTTTATTCTCACATCAAGCACTTTTATTGTTTAAAAATTGTTCATGTTTTATTGAAATAAATATTAGGATGTACTGAATTGAAATTCATATCCGACTAAAATGGAAAAAAAATTTACTTTGAGATGGCCGAGGTGTTCAGGCGACGGGACAAAGTTACAACAATATAATAGGAAGTTACATCAGAAGTTCGACACCCGGCGTATGTACAAGTGATATGCGGAAACTTATTTCTTCATTTTTTCTTGTACAACAACTTTTTTTATATTTTTAATTAACTGCAAAATCCATATATTGGACTTTTATGGCATAAAAAATAATTATTTAATTTAATTATTCATCATTTTTTATCAAAATAGCCGATCTGTCTAGAGACTAGTCGATCCAAGCGTTACATGCCAGTCTAGCCACTCGACAGACAGCCTGTGGCGCGCCAATGTCGACTCTAGGCGGACTAGACAGAAACAGTAAAGCGTCACGAAATTTTTCCACGCGGGGTGCTCAAACTTGCGAGCGAAGCGAGCCGCGCGCATAGCGCGCGATGAGAATGTGCCCGCGAGGGGGCAGATTTTTTTGAATATTTTTGGATAAACCGCCGCCATTTTGTCACCTGCGAAACTATTTTAAAAATTTTCTGACGGTTTTCGAAAGAGGAGGAGAAATTCTGTAAGAATCAGAAGGAAAAAGATAAATATACCAATACTATATTAAAAATGATCACACCGTTAACAAAATTTAAACCATTTTTTGATAATTCACGTTTTCAATTTTTAAAACTCAAACACTTATAACTTTGTCAAAAAAAAGGTTTCGACAAATGTGTAAGATACGTGTTGTCTTATTTCCTTTAAAAAACAACGTATTTGAGTAGGTCTTAAAGTTAATAATATATTAAAGAAAAGTGAGCGTCCGAGTTTCGGAGTCTCAGATACTCGCAATCAGCAACCGTTGGTAAACTTTCAGTGTATAACTTTTGTCAGTAAGCAGGTAAAAATTAAAAGATTGAAAAAATGATGAATATTTAAATTGGTGATTTGAGAGTAAGATATTCGAAATCCAACATTTTTCCAAATCCTGGTTTATGTAATTTGTTTGAAAAAGTTAAAAATTTGATAGGTTTAAGGAACATAATTGAGGCTCTGAAAACGTCGAAAATAATTTGTTTGCAGTTTCAAGCACTTTAGGTTTCGACATATCGATAAATGTTAGAAACATGTAAAGAAACAAATTTCATTTTGCCAAAAAAACGTGGTTATACTTGAGATGGTTGTTGAGAAATGATTATGACAAATGGGTGAAGCCCATTTTGTTTTTCCTTCCTCTTACTAAGAGAAATGATGATGAGGATTGATTATGTTTAGTGTGATGTTTTTTATACTAAAAGATCATTTTTAAAGTTTTTGTAATACATATATATTTTATAAATATAAAATATGAGAAAATGCACTTTAAAATAATTGAGAACGGCGACTATGTAAAGCCCATTTAGTTATTTCTCCACTCTACTCTAAACATTAAAAAAGTATAAATAAAAAATTTTAAAGTGTAGCTCATATGAACCAGTTACTTATATAATTTTTTGAGAATTTCCTATTTTTCATCCTATCATATTTTCGAACTGCACATTGCAAAATTACATATATTGTTTAATTTTGTGATTTTGGCCTGCTGATGATCATCGATTTGGTAAACGAGGAGGCTTTACATCCCAGCATCACACGGAAAAAATGTGCAATGAATCAAGTAGGCTACATTATTTGGTTAATTTCACTTAGAAGAAGCCAGTATTTTCCTTTTGCATTAGACCGATTTTCTTCAATCAAGGAAATAATAGAATCAGGACAGCTAATTGCACCAAGAATATATATTCACTCAAAGCAAATAACTGTTTAATTAATTAATTTCATTATATATATTCTCATAATGATATATTGTATTCTCATGATAAGTAAATAAAACTATAACTAAATGTTTCTTGATTCAAGTAAATTCATCTACTTATTTTGACTACTATTTTAATTGAAACATTTTTCATGTTCTTGAGACAAAAATATTAATACATTACGCAGTCACATAAAAAAAATCTTTTTTTCGGGTCTGGAGATCAGACAGTGTTTACTATATGTTTTTGGGGTCGTTGAATCCGAATCCAAGGTCCAAAAACCCCCAGCACGAATGAAAATCCTGTTCCGGGTCTGGACGTCAGACCATGTTTACTATATGTTTTTGGGGTCGCTGAATCTGAATCCGAGGTTCAAAAAATCTCAGAAAGGCAGGGTTTTGACATAACCTCAAAAAACCTCATAAAACTTTTTTTCCGAGTTCGGGAATCAGACCATGTTTACTGTTTGTTTTTGGGGTCGCTGAATCCGAATTCGTAGTCTGAAAAACTCCAGCACGTCAGGTTTTTAATTTTCAAAGATACTCGTGAAATTTATTAATTGGACTTACGTGTGTCTGCATCCAGGGCACCTTCTCGCGGTGTACATCGGGTAGCCCTAATGCTGACGGTCCTATATACCTTTCTTTTGTGGAATTAATGGGGTTTATGGGTTAAACTGATTTTTGTTTCATATACGGCTAAATTCAAAACGTTAAAGCATTAAATAGCTTAAATTTTGAGGTATTTTGAAGGCTAGGTCGAAACTCTCAGATGCTGGTGTTTTTTGGACCTCGGATTCGGATTCAGCGCCCCAAAAATATATAATAAACATGGTCTAACCGACCCCCGAGCTCAAAAAAAAATGTTATGAGGTTTTTTGAGGTTAGTTCAAAGCCCTGATGTGCTGGGGTTTTTTTAGACCTTGGATTCGGATTCAGCGACCCCAAAAACATATTGTGAACATGAGGCTCTGAAAACGTCGAAAATAATTATTATTTTTATAATAAAACCACCTCTGGACCCGGAAAAATATTTGTTTGTTTGTCTGTGTTATGCTTGAACATTTTGTTTCAAATAATTATCAATTTGAAACAATTGTCTGATGTACTTTGAAGATGACTATTGTGTCAAGTTAGAACCACATCAGTTTACTCAATATGAGAACTGTAGACTTGATACAAGACTCTCTTATCTGAACTGTGTATATACATAGGGAAATTTTCTAACGAAAAATAAGACGAAACGTCATACAAAATTTTATCAGATGCCGAAATATTTCAGTTTTTTCAGTCTCAATTACTGGTCATACTTAAAAAAACTTAAAAATGCCGGCTTCTGATAAAATGTTGTAGAAAGAAATTTTTATTAAAAATTATAAAATTTCTTCATTATTTTTCGCTGAAAAATCTCCCTATATACAGAGTGCATATAAGAGAGATTTCCCAGATTTTGAATTAAGCAATTAATTATTAAATTAAGTAACATATTGAAGTATGTCAAGAAAGTATGAAATATAAACTGAGAAAAAGTCACTCGGTTCGAAACATTTTTTAAATTTAAACTAGTTGATATAAATTTCATTCAAGCATTTCATTTCAACAATTTAATATAATAATGGTTTTCTTTAGAAATGCATGTACTTTTCTTGAGTACAAAATTCAATATGTTGAGGCACTAATCTATTGTTCCGATACTAAATATTCTTAGATTGAGAAAATATTTTATTGACGCGTGTCAGAAATAATTTCTTGGAAGTGAACTATGTTCTGCATTTTTATTCACCTCTATATATGAAGTAATATCATAAAGTTTCCGAATAATGAAATGTGCTATTCCATCTGAGAATAAATTTTCTCAAATCAAGAAAATGTACACTTGTTCTAAGCATACGGTACCAAGTATTTATTTATTGGGACCATACCCATGTTTTATCGTCCCCAGTCGTACCTGCCATGGACTTGAACCAAGTCAAATTTACTTGATTCAAGGACAATTCGTTCTCCGTGCACATATACTCAAAATTTTGTGGATATTTGTTGCTTCATATACATATTAATGAATTCACAACAATTACCATCAATTTACTGGAATTTTCCAAAAAATTTTATAATTTTCAATTTCCTAAGTTGGAAACCACGTCTCTAGCTTATTCTCTATCGTAAGGCAAAGTTTCTATAAAAGTACCGCCAGACCACTCTTTTTTAGGACTACACCATTGAAGGTCATCCTTTTATCTGGGACACGTTAAAGCTGCAGATTGTGCTTTCTGGCCATTTTCCTGTGCCTTCGATAATCTTCATTCTCGACCCGTGTATCCGTGTATGGCTTTAAAAATGAAGGCATTATTTAAGTAGTCTAGAATTAAATATAAATATCCCTACACAGAATAATCACTAGAGGTCTGAGCATCGCGTGGTCGAAGCATTCTGAGTTTAAATTTGGGCCTGTTTAGTGTTAATTTTATAAAATTGTATTTTTTAACATTAGTGACAGAAAATCTGGTGAATGGTATTTTGGATTCTGAAACTTAGTTGAGATTGGAATTAATAAAATTTCATAAATATTAATAATTAATTCATTCATGTTTAAAAAAATTATACTCCTACTAATCTCAGTAATAATGACTTTGTATTTGTTAAAATTATAGTAGTAGACAATCTGAAATAATTTGTCTTTATAAAGAACATTTTTACATTTTTAACTATCAAATTCAATTTAGAATTCAAAAAGTCCTGAGTGAAAATTTAGAAATTCTGTAAGCTAAAACAAGCTATTATGCGCCATCTCGTGGCTGTTGAATGGAGGTAAATCGTTCATGTTCAAAGGAGCTTATAATGAGTCTCGTGATTTTCATTATACCAGATCACAAATGTGAGATTTCAAATGCTGTTTAAAATTAAATATTTCAAACTCAATTTTATATTAACTCAAATTTATATTAAATCAATTAAATCGACTTTTCGGCCTTATTATATCATTTTAATTGAGTTAATTTAAAATCATGAATTGCACGATCGGATTATACATTAAAAATGAATGTTCGAAATGAATAATAAATTGAATTATAGTTATTGTATAATAAGCTTCTAGAAAATAAATTGTTATGGATAAACATGAAATGAAACATAATTTTTAACAGTCGTTTTCCTATGTTAATTAAATGATTAAATTAATGTGCCAAGAAATTCATGTAGCAATTAACTGATTGTGTTTGAATTTTCAAGGCCTAATTTGGGTAACGAAAAGCAAATTTTTAGTGTATGCTGCAAACCATTTCACTATTTTTATTACTAGAATATTTGGGCGACTAATTTATTGTGCTGCCTAACGTTTACCCACCATGCGGCTGGGCCTGACGGGCTGCTGCCACACAGGGGCCTTCAGCCCTCAAAGCCAATATAAAAATGCTATTTTGTTAATATATTTATTATTCAAGACTAAATAAAATCTGTTCACAAATTCCAACAGTCTGATCTCATTTCAAGCTATTCAGCAAAAGCGAACTCCTATCAATCGTAAATCTTCGATTAACAAACCGGAATCAATTTAATCCAGCTTAAGTGGAAACAGCATTCAAAGCCAGCCAGGAAGTAGATATTAGTACCCTCTATCGCAGAAAGCCCGAAGCCACTACCAGGCTTCAGGTTGGAGCATGTGGGAGCATGCGCCGGAGATGTTAGGCATCTGCCGTATCGACCAGGCCGCCAGGGTAACAACAGAAATACGAGTAAAGGGGTTGACAGAGCGGGGATCTCTGGATCTGTGTGCAAGTCCTGTGGCTAGGCAACCCAACTTACATGAGATTACGCCGAGCCAATAGCGTGGCAGGAGCGCCCGTCAAAGGCATATCTCAATGTGTGGCATGAGCCGAGTCTCTAAAAGGGGATTAGAGCTCCTCGTATTCCAGGCTATACCATCCTACGTACCTTCATCTTCCCCTACACACCCACACACCCTATGCCCAATACACCTGCATGTGGGTGGATGTCTTCTACAAGGATTTCTGAGGAACGCGATCAAAGGCACCGAATAATAAAAATAAAAAATACGTCTTTATATGATCTCTGACACAAAATCACGGGACAGATTACCTCAAAGACATATTTTTTTCGTCTTTTCAACCTGCTTAGCATATCATTTTTGTATTAAATTGCATATTATTCCTTAAACGAAACTGCATTTACAGTAAATTGGCAATGACTACCAAAGGAATTAAGTATGAGGAAACAACCCTTAGTTAGGCCAATGCCCCTGATCAATAGCCCGTCTATTCGGTACTAATGTCTGATGCAGGTAAGAATGGAAACTTTTTCACAAGTGATAAGCGACTCAGTAAAAATCGCCAAAAGCATGTTATAATAACAGCAATGCTTCAATCATATTTACCTAATCTAATAAAATATCTCAACCGGCATACAGAGGGGACAGAAAAAGGCTTTATTCTCAATTAATTTTCTTAACAATGAAGTTCAAATTTTTATTTTATTTTGTTATGAACGATACCATTTCCTTGCAACTTCTTACATTTATGTGAAACATCGTGTTGTCAGTGAAGACAGTCCTTACGAATAATATTCAGAATGATAACGGTAAGTTTTTGAAAATTGGATTACTTTTTATATAACCGAATAATGAGTGAAAGTGCCACTTCAAGATTAAAAATACATGGATACCTTATTTTAAAATTTTTTTGTGTTCAATATGAGTAAAAACAATGCTACGCTACCATGTTTTTAAGTCCATAATAACTGTTAATGCTATAAATAGATTCAATAAACAAATTCATATATTAGCTGTTTCGCGCTCTAAAGACTTCGTTCCTTTAACAAAATTTATCAAAAATTTATCAGGAATCAATGATTCGTACGATTTGTTAATATTTGATAATAATAGTTAATTTTTAAAATATATTTGATAAACAAATACAAGTCTTCGTCAATTTTCCAACGGCAGATTTAGGTTTTTTAATAAAATCAGTTTTAAAGTACTTAGAAAAATCATTCGTTCATCATACTTTACCAAGCAAGCATAATTACTCATTTTATCAACATTTTCATGAATAAATTCCCAACTTGACTACTTGTCAACAAAAGCATGTGGTTGTTTTTACGAAATCGACTTCCTGTGATTTAGAAAGGACATTATTCATTAAGAGACTTTGTCGAGCGATAATATTTGTTATCATTTAAATAAATTTTATAAACAAATGCAGATTCTGGTCAATTTTCAACCAGCAGATTTCTTTATTTTCCAACGGAATCAACTGTCAATAACTTGGTTCAATAACATTTCTTACGTTATTTGATAAATGAGCTAAAAATTTTTCTTACTAACAATTCACTAAAAAAATCCGTTACTTTGTCACTTTTGCAGAGTGAGCAGCCGTTTCTTTAAACAATTTAAATTCTACTGCCCAGGGTGGTTTTAGCTGCAGTGCTTGTACTTCTGCATGCAGTGGCCTTTTAACCTTTTCTCTGTATTTGTATTTTTAATGAAATTTGTTCAAAGAAATAACAAATTTTGCCGCTAGACAAAGTCTCCTAATGAATAAGGTACTTCCTGAGTCATTGGCAGTCGATTTCGTAAAAAAAACGACATCCATTTGTTTACAAGTAGTCAAGCACTCATGTTGTGCATTTCTTTATAAAATTTTCCATAAAATAAACAATTATTGATCGTTGATTAAGTATCATAAGCAAAGCATTTTTTCAAGTTATTTAAAATAGAATCCGTTGACAAAATGAAATCTGCTATTTGAAAATTGTGGAAAGTCTGTATTTGCTCATCAAATTGATTAAACAATTCAAAATCGTTCTCAGGTATCAAAAAAGCGTAGATATTATTTATTGCGGATAAATTTTTTATCAATTTTGTTAGAGGAACGAAGTGTTTAGAGCGTGGAATGGCTAAGAAGTGTATTTGTTTACTACATTTTTTATAACAGTAACATTTAACTTTAAATATAAAAAAAAAAAAAAATCACCGTTCTTACGTATGAACGAAAAATTAAATGATAAAGTTTCCAAGTAGTTTTAATCTCGAAGTATCACTTTCACTCATTAATTTGTTAATATCAAAATAAAAAAGGTTTGAAAAAGTTTTGAACTTTTCTAACCCTACTGTGCGACAGTAACCTCGTATATACGATGAAGAAATCCTTGCAGGAGCAATAACCCTGATCCATAGCATTTTCTGTACTCTCGTGTATTGCGGGTAGCATTCGATCTTTCTTACAAGTAGTAAACGATTTACAAAGTATTCTAAACGTTCTTTGTATGTTCTCGTTTCTTAGCTGAAAGGCCTCGATTGGCGTAAATCTAAAAGAGGAAAATGAGGATAAATATAAAGAGTAATTTAGTAATTCAATATGTATTTGTTTTCAAGTCAAATAAATTCAAGTGAAGTCAGTGGCGTAACTCCGTTTAAAAAATTTGTGTTTGGAGGCCCGTGTTCCCGGAACACATGGAACACCGATAGTTACGCCACTGAGTGAAGTTATTGGATATACTTTAATTCAAGTAAATTAAAATCAGTTCAACTAGATAGATTTCTACTGAATTGTAGTCAATGCCATATAGTCCGGGAGCTGGCTATACTTCCCGTAGCCACTTTCACCTCCCCTCGATAACTTTGTTGATATCTATGTTTTTTGATGTGGAGAATCGATTTTTCGTAGGTGTCACTTCCAAAACCCGTCAGTTTT
>CAKNXH010062060.1:102186-114285 GCA_932178445.1 Andricus quercusramuli | reverse complement strand
GAGAGAGAGAGAGAGAGAGAGAGAGAGAGAGAGAGAGAGTGTTAGGCTTCTGGAACAAGGGTGGGTGAGAATTCGTTGCTCTCTTTCAAGGAAAATTAGTTCACTCGCAAAATTGCCTTATTATAGCGACACGGATGTCGGCATATCACGGGATTAAGAGAAGCTGATTATCCGCCAGATTAGAGGTATAGGCAGGTAACGTTGCAACGGGTGGAAATGATCTTGCACTTAACGCAGAGAACACGTTTTCAAGGTGTAGTTTCTTCTAGGTGCAAATAATATCTCATAGACATAGAGTACTCAAGTTAATGTCAATCAATAAAACTACCAAACAATTAAAAAAACATTGTCGGTATGAATTTGTAATCTTATTTTCTTCAACCCGCAGGTTTCAAAAATGCATGCTACAACACCCTTCATATATACACCGAAAATACGATACTCTAATTTTTGAAATTTCCCACTAAGTTTAAGAATATTTGCAACTTAAATAGGTGCCAAGAATATATGTGACATCAGACCTTTCTTACTCTAATACTTTCTGTAAAGAGAGGGAGATGGATGTGCGCACGCGATTTATCCTTAGAATTGGTTGCATTTCTTCGAGTTTGTCACTTCTTACGAATTCGAAATATTGATCGGAAAGCACGTCGCACAAAACATTAAAAGAAATGATTGAACAGAGGAAGGCGTATTTTCCTTTGCGCATTTCTTTTTACCTCACTCATGTTCTCATTTTAAGAATATTTTCTCCCTTTGGTTAGAAGATACTCTTAAATTAAGAATTTCGCTTACTTCAATAAGAATATTACTAAGAATATGCCTGTAAGAATATGACACTCCTAATATTAGCACAGAAAAAACTACACAGTTAAAAAAATCTCTACTAAATTTAGCATACATGTAATGGAAGCAAAAATGCACAACATGAAATTAAATTTAGTATACCAGCGTACAGTAAATTTAGTATATTTATACTGAATTTAGTACACGCGTATACTAAATTTCATATACGTGTATACTAAATTCAGTAAGAATATACTAAATTTACTGTACGCTGGTATACTAAATTTAATTTCAGGTTATGCATTCTTGCTTCCATTACATGTATACTAAATTTAGTAGAGAATTTTCTAACAGTGTAAGAATAAAATTTGTTGCAGGCAATTTTTTAGAGCGATAAAGTTTTGTTCAGCCAACTTCGCGTTTTTCAAAATACATGTGTTTGTCATGGAAAAACAAAAGAAAGTTTAACCGATATTTTTGTAAAATTTATCTCGTGAAGTTAATTTTTGTTGGAAAGAATCTTTCGTCGGAAATCAATGTAAAGTTTATCTTCTGTTTTTTTTCTGTGAGAATATCGTTTTTTCGGTGAGAGTATGAGTTAAAGGAAATCGACAGCCTACATTGTATGAATGTATGCTGTCTAAATTTCATAGTAAAGTTTCTTTCACAACCGGGACGATCACCTAATTGCAGTTTACGATTCAGGAGCAAGGAAACTTTTCTATACTTTTTACAAACTGTCAAAGTCTAAAAATTTGTCAACGGAAAACACTATGTCATTCGGCACTGAAATTGAGTCAACGGAGTTTTATCACCTTGAACCTTCACAACTTCCCTTTTTCACCACCCGCGGCTGTTTTGATAAAAAATAATAATAAATTAATTAATATAATTATTTTTTATGCCATAAAAGTCTAATATATAGATTTTGCAGTTAATTTAAAATATAAAATAAAGTTGTTGTGCACAAAAAAATGAAGAAATCAGTTTCCGCATATGTCTTGTACATACGCCGGATGTCGAACTTCTGATGTAACTTCCTATTATATTGTATTAGCTTTGTCCTATCACCTCAACACCTCGGCCACCTAAAAGTTAATTGTTTTTCATTTTGGTCGGATATGAATTTCAATTAATTACATCCTAATATTTATTTTAATAAAACATGGACAATTTTTAAACATGAAGAATGCTTGATGTGTAAATGAATCATTGAAAAAAAAAATGAAGCTTGCATGTGACCATCCGAGGGTTAACAAGGGTTCACTGCAGAACTCTTCCAGCAAAAATGATATGGACTATTTTATCGCCTGAATTGATAATATGGTACTTGCAGAACGCAATTTTTTACTCCGACCATGTTCCTCTGTTATAACGCTGCACGTAACCTCGAATTTTGTTTGCGTACATCAGACGTAAAGTCATCTCGACCGACAGACCGTCCGTCGTGAGTTTACTGAATCTCAGCATTATACATCTGACTTTATGAACAAAATATGACGGACGTTTTTTCCGCAAAGCGAGCTGACATTAAGATTGCCGACTGATGCTGACTTACTTTGCTCGCGTTCTTCTTTTGATCACACCTTAAACTCCGTCGATAAATGGGCGATTTTCAAATGGATTTCAATTTGTATGTCCCTCGATTTTTATTCGATGTTCCTATAATATATTTGACCTACTAAGGGGATTAAAGCACATATGGTGGCCTACTTTATTAGTCCATACAGAAAAAGTACACAAAAATTACAGTTAGGCATACCTTTTTTGTAATTAAGTAGTCAGTTTTTTACCCTCCCTACAGTGTCCTTCCCTACAGATTCACATACTTGAAATGTGACAGGACTGCTAAAATTTTTTTTTATAATATTGGCCTTGGGAACTTTTTTTAAATATATGATGCAGTTCAAATCGCAATACTGACTTGCTAGAGATGATAAATACTGACTGAAAGAATCATGCTTATATGTCTGTCCCTCGGTTTGTTAACAACTCCGAAGCCTCTATAATTTTAACGAATTTGAGGTGATAATTCGTATTATAATCAATTATAATTATGAAAAATAAGTAGTTTTTTATCAAATTTGAAAAACACATGACGTTTCCAGAATCTTGAAATTGATTAAATCCTCGTAAGTCGTTTGAGAACACGGGTAAAACTATCGGTCAACCTGAATAACAACTCCGAAGCCTCCCAAAAAAAAGAGGTACAAACGCAAAATAATTTTTTTTTCAAAAAAATTTCCCCATAAAATTCGAAAGGCTGATGGGACACAACTCTTTCCCAAACCTGGAATTATTTTTTAAAAAATGGTATTTTTTATATCACTTAAAAATTGCAAACAACAACTCCGAAGCTAACGACTCTGAAGCCTTTTAACAACTCCGAAGCCTTTTTTTGCACCCGCTGGTAAAAGGTTCGAAGTCGCATTGGAGAGAAAGAAGAAAATGTTTTAAATGTACTTTTTGTTTTAAATCTTCTTAAACTTCTTGATAAAATATTGTAAATAGATATTTTTTTACTCTTCTTATACAAATCCACGTCAATAAGGTAAGTTTAAATGGTAAAACTCAAATTTGTAAATAATTATTCTAACAAATTTTCAATAAATTTAGAAAAAACCAAAGAATTTCAAAAAAATTCTTCAATAAATTTAAAAAAAAATGCAGACAAATTTTCAGAAATTTTTTTTTTAATTCAAACAAATTTTCCAAACAAAATTCAAACAAATTTTTGAGAAAAATTTTCAAAATAATTTTTGAGACAAATTTTCGAAATAATTTTAAAATTTGTTTAGAACGTGCAGACAACTTTTGTGCATTCAAAAAAAATTAGAATTATTTTGACCCGCTAATCCTGCCAAACCTAATTTTAAAACTTTATAATAATGTACTTTAAGTAAAAGAATAATTTAGACACAAATTAGTGGAAAAAATCGATAGTTTAGATCAAACAGCTCTCCCACGTTATAAATTACATTCTGGTACATATATCTGAGAAAAATGATAACAATTATTGCATAATTTGGAACTTCAGTTTACTCGCATCTCGGACACCAAAATTGAAATCTATTTGCAAATCGTCCATATATGCGAACTTTAAGATTTTCTTTTTACTGTATATGATTGAACTTGCCATTACACTCAGAGAAAAGATTGGGTTGATACAACAAAACAGTTTGTTCAACACAATTTACTTGTTGAAACTAAAAAATTTGGTCAGCGCAAATAAACCTTTGGTTATTTTTAAGAAACACAACGAATTAATTTGGTCAATTCGAAGAATTTATTTAGTTGCGCATGTTTAGTTGATTCAAACAAATGAATGTGTTGAGCGGAATATATTATTTATTAGCAAATGATTTGGTTAAAGTAACGAAATAATTTCGTTAATTCTACCATATACTTCCATTAACTACACTAAACATAACGAAACAGATGATGTCAGCCCGCGCCGCGCCGGTAAACAGTTTGCGTGTCGAAAAGATTCTCATCGTGCGTCTTGTCGCGAATTAGTAAAAAAAAATAATGATGCGAACGACGCTAATAATGTCAACGTTTCTAAAAAATGGGATCTGAAACAGTATGCAGAACATTTTGATCATAAGTACAAACTTTAGCTCGTAGGGTTCACGCCGGTGCAGGCAATCTAACCTTAAAATTATTAAGTGATGAAAGAACCTCACACAATTGTATGGAGAAAAAGCTTTTCTGTCAGATTGGGTGAAATTTCGGTTTTCTAATGCGGCATGTGATGCTTATCAAAAGTTTTTTACCAACAGTTTTTGTCATGGAATACAATTTTTAGAATGTCGATATCTGGATACATTTTGATTGAACGAAAGAACCAAAATATTTGTTTGGATCAACCAAAATATTTGGTTGAATTAACCAAAATATTTATTGCAATCAACCAAAATATTTATTATAATCAACCAAACTTTAGTAACCAAAAAATTTGGTTGAATCAACCAAGCATTTGATTGACCATATAGCAATGTATTTATTTCTTTGATCCAACCAAATTTGTGTTGAAACAACCAAACTTTTTTCTGAGTGTAGGGTACGAATTAATTATTGTTTATTATTTCAAATAATTGATACGGTAGGCTCAATAATTATTTACGCAATCAATGAATAATTAAAATAAATTAAATACATAATTTGTAATCATATTTGATTTTCTGGAATATCATCAATATTATACATATTATAATTATTATAAATTAAATATAAACTTATTATAACTTTACTATATAATTTAATTGAAAGAAAATGTTTTTGAATATTTTTAATAAAAATCGTTCTTAAGAATACAGTTCTTGTATTAAGATTTCGATCAACTTCGACAATTATTGTTCACCATCTTAAATATGTGATAGGGTACAATTAATTATTGCTTGAGCATTTGTGCAATTGTGTATTTTGATTTCCTAAATATTTTGTTCAAAATAATTATTTTCTGAATTCACCTCCGTAGTTTTTGTTCAAGTCCAAACCGTGATTATATCTAGAAACTAGCTAAAATTTGGACAATCTTTATGTATTCAAATTCGTAACGAACTCCTAGATAGCGCCCAGACTGGGACTAGACAGCAGGAAGCTTTGAATCAAGCACGTACACAGGAAAAAACTGGGGTTTCTATTAGAACCACCTTTTGGTGCCAGAGGAGCTACAACAAAAGCGAACCTCTTTTGCTGAAAAGGAACCCAAAATGATAAATGGTTTCTAAATGAACCCAAAATATGGATTAAAATGGTTCCAATAGAGCCCTCCTTTCACTTCTGCCTCGACTCACTACGAAGATTTTACAAGTTAATGATGCACATTTTACTTTGTGATTCAGATTAAATAACATTGCATTGGGAAAAATTCAATGAAGAAACTAAAATTATAGACATTGAGTATTCTTGAAAGGAAGATAGTGCACATGAAATACGACAGTTTTCAAGTTTATGTTGAAAATCCAACGTTTTCAACTGCGCATCGATGAAAAAAGCGCGGTTTGTTAATATTTATCTGAATAATTATTCCTAGTACTTATTGATTTCGAATAGGCCCGCGCTTTTCGGCACATGCGCAGTTGAATATATGAATAGCCACCTATCGGATATCAAAGTACTAAAAAGGAACCCTAAAGAATAGTTCTATTTGAGACTCAGTTCTAAATGATATCAACTTTTACTTGAGCCGCAACATCACAGTAAAAAAAAAATGTTCAAAATGATACCGAAATCAATATCATTTTGATATGCAACAAAAATGATACCGAAATCAACAGCATTTTGATCGACCAGAATGAATGATCGACTTTGGAGATCATAATGACCTGATGCGGGATCATGTATGAAGTCAAACCAAGATGGCTGACGTTCTCAGAGTACTTGAACTCACATGCACGCTTTTTATGGTTTCTGATCGTGCAGTGTACTTGAAAATTTAAAAAAATGAACGGAATCTGATAAGAGAAAATGTCACCTGGTAAGTGTAGTTGTCACATGCGTGCGGTAAGATGAAATTTTCAGGTTATGTCGTTATGACATTAGAGCCAAAAATAGGCGGCCATTTTGTTTAGTCTGACAAATGATCAGAAAAAGATGATCAAGGTGATCCGAATGGACAGATCATTATGATCTCGAGAGTTAAATGATCGTTGGAGCAAAATGCTCTGCAACAAAATTGATCCTTTTTTTTTACTGTGATCACCGAACCCTCAGTTTTTTCTGTGTAGCAAAACTAGACAACGCCTGTGTAGCGCCAGACTAGTATTGCGTGAATAGACAGGCTTGAAAAAGACTGTCCTGGCTTTAGCATGATTCAAGACTGCCATGAAATTTTTCCACATAGGCAACTGAAGCTGAAAAAGTCTTCTAAAAGTAACCTACTTAGGAGGTCAAAAATTTTGAACTAAAAAACAGCTCTTTTCGACTAAACTGTTTGACTCAAAAATTTATCATATTTTTTCGAGCACGTTTAGTACGTGCATATATTATGCAATTCCGTATATTAACAGAAAAAACAAAATGTAATCTTTACAGGGATTTGCGAGTAAGATTTACCTGCAAAAAAAAAATAACCTTCACGCGTGTTAAGATTTACCCACCACATTGGAAATGGTTACCATGTCAACTCTGTTGAATCTTGTGTTGTGTCGATGCAAAAAAATTCAACTTCATCTATACTTGAAAATTATCCGCAACAAAAATTCATCTGGCAGAATTGCCAGATTGGATGATTTATCGCAAATTGGGGGATTTGACTAAGCTCATTAGGCTCATTATTACCTTCTGGCGACAAGAAATTGGGAAAGTCGCCCAAAAAGTCGCCCAAAATACACATGTATTGGGTGATTCATTTTTCAAGTTTCAGCCACTTGGTCAAAGCTCCGCCATCTGGCATCCCTGTAACTTTGTAGTTAAGAATTTTTACTGGTTCTCATGCAATTGCGGGAAGAAATGTAAATCGCAATTCTAAGTGAACACGCGTAGTGCAACAATGGTTTATGTTGCTGTAAAAATACTAATTTAAAGTGTAAAATTCAAATTTGTGAAACACTAATTAGAAATAATCCTACATTACATGTAAATTTCATACTGTCATACATGTAAATTTCTAGAATAAATTTCACTGAAGAGGGCCCACATAAAGACAGATGAACAGACAGAGATGCTCGTAAAAATCGTTTTTTCTGACTCAGGGCTTATCAAAACGTCGGGAACTGACGAAAACTTGATAGGTCCAAATTCACATGAAAATCTAATACAGAATTTATCATGAATGACGACTCTCTCAAACTGAACCAGTGGAACTGTCACTGGTTGAATCAGTATTTTGAATTATCACGGGAAAACCAGTGATTTTCCTACTTTGACTGAAAGAACCAGTAAGTGCCTCAACTTAAATATCGTTACTAAATATATCAGTGACTCCAAATGATAGATTTAACCAAATCGTAGGGTAATTAAAATTACAGAAGAAAAGATATCGGAAGTCTAGAGTGGATTTATGCCAGGGAGATCATGTACAGATCAGGTATTCAGCTTAAGACAGATCACAGAAAAAAGCTTAAGAGTAGGAAAGGAAGTTTTCTCTGCATTTGTTGACCTAGAAAAAGCATTTGACAAGATAAATAGAAGTAAGCTTTGGGAAGTCCTTAAAGAGTACAGAGTCAATGAATAGTTCCTACAAGCAATACAAACAACATATGCAGGCCAGCGAGTGTAAGGGTTGATGGGAAACTGAGTGACTGGTTCAATATCATGCAAGGCATGAAACAAGAATGCGTTCTGTCCTCATGGCTATTTATCATATGTATGAATAAGTGTCTAAGAATGGCCCTCTTCAACGAAGATGGTGTAGATCTCGAAACAGGGAAGGTACGTGGGTCAGCTTTCGCAGATGACAGGACTGTTATCACAGAATGAATTAAGAACTTGCAAAGAATGTTGAATAAACTTAATACAAGCATGAAGAACATGGGCCTCAAAATTAACGTAAATAGAACAAAGCCTGGTGTTTGAAGGAAAACGTGAGAAAACAATGTGCAACATTGTCCTAAATGATGAGAGATTAGAACAAGCTGACACGTACGTATATCTGGGGAGCCTATTCACTAGCGACGGAAAAATAGATGGGAAGTTAGATAGGCGCATAAATGAGGGTAAGAAAGTTATCGGTAGAGCAGGGTCCATTCTCAGAAATGAAAAATATCAAAAAAAGCTAAAATGGCCATAAATGATTATATATTTGTAGCGAGACATGGACATGTCAAGAAAAGGATAAGAGTACAATTAAGGGGTCATTCTACTATCTCACTTTTGAAAAATCGATTTTTTTACATTTTTCGACAGGTTATATATTCAGAAATATCTTATCAAAATTTAACACAGAAATTCGGAGTCTTTCCATACTTTTGAGAGCTTAATTTTGTGCAGTTTCATTTAGTGAAAATGTTAGATATAAAGTGAAAGAGATTATCAAATCAGAAGGATTCATTCAAACAAGCAGGAGGAATATTATATGGAGCAGGGATGGCTGGTTAAGTGTAAGTAACTTTTTCTTACAATTTTTATGTTCCGAAAACTTTAAAGGCATTTTTCTCGAAACAACGTTTTTGCGCTCTGCGGGCACGATTTCTCAAAAAGTTTTTGAACGATTATTTTCAAATTTTCTAAGTTTATTCTAAATATAAACATCTACAGAGCGACGAAGCGCCTTTAATTTTTTTTTAATTTTATCATAGTTAAATCAACAAAAAAATAGCAAAAAAACACGATTTTCGGACATTTTTTGTTTAAACTGCCGCTATTTTGTTATTTTGCAAAACAAAAAAAATCCGCTTCGTCTCACTAGAGCTATGGTCATACTAGTACATAATTTCATGTAAAAAGATTTTTTTGGTAAATTTTGAGCCAGCATGAATAAACCCTGAAAATTTTATTCAATTATATGAAGTAGTTGTTGAGAAACAAATTCTTGAAAATCACCTTTTTTTTGCTGAGATAGTAGAATGACCCCTTAACGCGATTAGCATAAAACATCTGCGCACAATATGCGGCAAAACACTGATGGACAAACTCCGCAACGAGATAATTCTCAAAGAATGTGGAACAAGAGAGCCACTAGTTAACATATGGGAAAGAAATTAGTTAAGGTGGTTCGGACATGTTGAAAGAATGAAAGATGAACGACTAACCAAACAGGTGTATAAAGTTAAAGTAAATGAAAAAATGCCCAGAGGTAGACCGGTGAATGAATGGTTAGAATCTGTGCATGAGACACTAATTCGAAGTGACACAAGAAGCCATAAAAACACGAGAACTTGCATGAAAAAATGCGTGGACGTGAAGGAAGCTAGAGTAGTATGCCAGGACAGAAAAGTGTGGCGACAAACAGTTCGTAAACAGAGTGACAATAGAGTGAATGACGCCTGAAACAAAGACTCCGAATCCTGATGTGTCCAAGCGGGAAACCACACATAGCAATTTTGTGAGGCTCTTCACTTGGTAGTGATTTTGAGGCTCTTCACTTGATAGTATCGCGCTTTTTCGTCCATGCGCAGTTAAAATACCTATGTACCCATCTACACAGTACTATTTTCAACCGAGCAAATCAACCTACCCCTAAAGGGAAATTCTTGGCATTTCTCAAGTGAACATGAAACTTATTGTGTACATACTAGTGTTTGTGTAATAAATATTTGGTCCCTGGCTGCAAAAAGCAGGGGATATCACATCTTTAGCTGGAAAGTGGGAATGCCCCTGACCACACAAAAAAGTAAGGAATTACGGGCACATTCAAGAAGTCAAGTTTAGAGCTTTATTTCTTATACAAGAGGCAACGGGAAAAATTCGAAAAAATGTACGAATATGAGGAAAATATTTGTGAACGAATTGCAGTTCAAAAATTTTAGAAATAATGAAAATTGTTGCTTGAAATTACAAAAGTGTACAACTATACTATCTTCAGTTCGAATGAAGATATTAAAGCGATTCGATCACCAAACTGTAACGGATAGGTTCTGTGATTATTTACAATCTCCCGGAAGGATGTGATTGTTTTATTTTTGGTGGAAATCACGATATTTTCCGAAATTTTGTTTGTTGGAAAGTAAGTGTTAAAAACCAGCGGGGGTGCAGTTTTTTTGCTGCGGGTCAGAAGAGGCGGCAATGACTGCGGGTAGTAGTTCAGAAGCACGGATCAAAGAAAGGCACCAGCGGTCGGCAGCAAGAAAAATGCACCCCCGCTGGTTTCTAACACTTACTTTCCAACCAAAAAAATTTCCGACAATATCATGATTTCCACCAAAAATAAAACAATGACATTCTTCGAGAGATTTTAAATAACTGCAGTGCCTATCCGTTACAGTTTGGAGTTTGAATCGCTTTCATAGCTTCATCAGAGCTGAAGATAATAAATTTGTACATTTGTGTAATTTTAAGCAATAATTTTTATCATTTCTCAAATTTTTCAACTGAAATTTGTTCACGAATGTGTTCCTCATATTCATGAATTTTTTTAAATGTTTGCAATTGCCTTTTTTATAAGAAATAATACTCTAAACTTGGCTCTTCTTAAATGTGCCCGAAATTCCCTACTTTTTTTTACATTTTTCTGCCTGCAAAGCATACAAATTTGTTTACATTACCGTCTTGAAGCTCATTGACATGGAACACTTTCAGCTTTCAAATTAATATTTCTCATTGCTCTAGAATTGTTTTCGGCTGAGTTGCTAAACTTCAAAGGCAGATGCCTATCATTTTTGCGCCGATATATGTATTATAGCCCATTATATTGCAGCCCGGCCTTCATTTATTATTGTGAGAGTGAAGCGCGGTTCAAAAAAAATAATGTTGCAACTATTACCACAATAGTGATAATTGATAAGTGTCATAGCTAACCAGCTGACAGACGACAAGGCGTACGACCCGATGACTACTGGCTCTGAGAAAGCAGTGAGCCTCACTGATTGAACCAATGCGGAAATTTCACTCAGTGAACCAGTGAATTCTCACTGATTGTCAGTGTTAAACTTCTGGCTGTTTCATTCAGTGAGATTTTACTGGAAATCAGTGAGATTTCACTGGTTCATTTCAAGAGAGCACTATTTTTCCAAATAAAGAAAGCTATTTTATGTAGAAAAAACTAGAGTAATCGGCACAATCAATTTAAGGATAGAATACTACTATCTTGTAGTTTTAATAATAAAATTCTAATAAAATCCAAAAGTATTTAGTTAAATTTATCGTAACTACCAAAAAAATTCCTTACTCATACAGCAGCACCGGTTTCACTTCACCCTGGCATTTAAACGCACTACACTGCACTAACCTAGCTTGTCAAATACGCTGCGGAATTATTCGCGCTTCACCCTGCACTATTTACTACTATCGGCGAGAAAATTCGAGTCCTCTGGCTTTGACGTTAAAAAAGTAAGTGAAGAAAAAATGGTAGCTCAATGGATGAAGGATCACTTTAAAGGTCAAAATGTTGTACGTTAATGAGCCTGAAACGAATATGCCAAAAAAATTCTTATAGCTTACAGACCCGAAAATCTGTTAAAAAGTAGGGAAATTTGGCAGTTTTTGAAGACAGTGAATTTTGGAACATAGTTTTTTATTGAAAAAATAATAAGAAAAATCTGAGAAAATTCATGGTGGTACCTTAAACAGTTCTACAAAAATTGCCGTTGAAAATTTTGCAGACTATAACGAATTGTTCGTTTTTTGTACATAAATATACAACTGTACTATCTCCAGTTCTAATGAAGATATTGAAGTGATTTAAATTAGAGGTAGTTAGTTAAAATATTT
>CAKNXH010062060.1:9315-101786 GCA_932178445.1 Andricus quercusramuli | reverse complement strand
GAAGTGATTTAAATTAGAGGTAGTTAGTTAAAATATTTGAAATTATTGCAATTTGCACGAAAAGGAAAATAAGCACCTACTTCTTTCAAATTGTGAATCATTTCAAATATTTTAAATAACTACCTCTAATTTAAATTACTTCAATATCTTCATTAGAACTGGAGATAGTACAGTTGTATATTTATGTACAAAAACGAACAATTTGTTATATTCTGCAAAATTTTCAACGGCAATTTGTTTAGAACTGTTTAAGGTACCACCATGAATTTTTTCAGATTTTTCATATTATTTTTTCAATAAAAATCTATGTTCCAAAGTTCACTGTCTTTAACAGCTGTCAAATTTCCCTACTTTTCAACAGATTTTCGGGTCTGTAAGCTATAAAATTTTTTTCGGCATATTCGTTTCAGGCTCATTAACGTACAACATTTTGAACTCTAAAATGATCCTTCATTCATTGAACTACCATTTTTTCTTCACTTACTTTTTTAACTTCAAAGTCAGAGGACTCGAATTTTCTCGCCGATAGTAGTATGTAGTTTTAATTATAGTCCAATTATCTCATACGGAAGAAGGTCTTTTCATGGTATTAAGTACACGGAGAGGAGTTAACCGCGAACGTTTCTGCCAGGTCCGCTACCGTCGCGCAGAACTTGCGAGTGGGAGAGAGGCAGAAGCTGTTGCTGCGCTCGCATGAACCACTGCGGGCGAACCACAACCGTTTCGGTGCGTGACCGTAATACGCAGCGCAGCCATAGTTACTCCACTCGCAGTGATAGGTACGGTTTACTCCGCAAGCATTACTGCGCGCACTGTTTTTTTCTATATGGGTAAAACTGGAAATACCATTTTGTCCAATGAACGTAAGACCTTTGATATAATTGAGGGCTCATTGAAGGCTCATTTAATAGTCAAAAGCCAAATTTTGGGCTCTGTATTTTTTTTTAACGCATTGTACTCTCAGCTTTACGTCAAACTAGCAGTACCATGGCAGAAATATTGCTTACATCAATTTTTCCTTTCCATAGGAATTGAGGGCTCATTTATGGCTCTTGCATGACCTCCAGCGCAGTTTTTCCAAAACAACCCCTATCACAAAAAAGTACCCTGAAAAATAAATATCCACTAATCGTAAAAGTGAGTACATAAGAATTGAAGGCTCATTTTAGGCTATTCAACGCCACCAAAATCAATATTCCAAAACCATCCCTTAACATAAAAAAACTACCCCTTACACAAAAGTGCTGATAATTGCACTGAATATGCACTAATCATAAAAGTGGATACATCGGAATTGTAGGCTCATTCAAGGCCCTTGCGTGACCTCCAGCGTAGATTTCCAAAAACAAGCCCTATCACGAAAAAAGTACCCTAAAAAATAAATATCCAGTAATCATAAGAGTGAGTATATAAGAATTGAATGCTCATTTTAGGCTCTCTAAGGCCACCAAAATCAATATAATAAATTTCGACGTTTGTGACAGCGACAGAAAAACATTCGAGTATGCGCGACGACGATCAGCTGATATCGTTAGACTTCAGACCGTCCAATCCCATTGCGGTGGTAACAGCGACGGCTCGGGAATCTGCCAGTAACTGTTACTTAGACGGACGCAATAGTCGCTGCAGAATCTTTTACGGTGGTGGGCAGTGACTGTCACGGTGTAGCAGTAATATTTCCGTCATAAGCCGTAACCGTCTCTGCCCAGCCACAACATGATTTTTCTGCAGACCTCTTGTGGTCGACGCAGCAACGGCTATGGTGAAAACTGCACCCGCTCTGGTTTACTTCTCTCCGTGTAGGTAAAGCGTGTATTTTTGCTAACACGGTTTATTAAGGTGCCCTAATTAAAATTCCAAATTTTCTAGCAATTACTGTGACGCGTCCCGGAAATATTTTTGAAAAAAATTCTCTTGTATTATAGACCAAAATGTTTCTCAAAAAAATGAACTGGAGAAAATTCTCAGAAAGTTCAAGAAAATAAGAACCTTCTATCACTAATAGGTACCGAGTTATCACTTTTCAAAAAACCCCTATTTTTTCAAAGAAAGGCTTAAACCCCTAATCTGAAGTTTGTATCTATACTTTGGAACCTGGCAATTTTACAAAAAAAAAATGTTCTGGATCTTCATTGAAGTAGACGCAATTTCCAGTAATTAAAAAAAACAATGACCTAGCCCCAATAGGTCATAAGTTATGACCTCCCAAAGTTGACGACTTTTTACTTGTTTTTCAGTACAAATTACTCGTGTTCGGGTTTTCAAAATATAGGTCATGAATTATGACTCTTCAAAAAACATATCTTTTTCTATTTTTAGCCGGAAAAGTTTTTTTTTTAAATAGCTTGATTCGTGAATGTTCTATGGATGAACGGTAACAGTATTAATTATAGGGGGCCAAATTTGAAAACCATGATACTTTGACTCAGTGATGGGATATCGAAAGTGATGCATCGATGTTGCCGAACATCAATGTCAAAAATGATCAAGATCAATGCCATCGATGTATCGAAAGAAAAAGTTTGCCACTAGCGGGCTAGAAGTCGGTTGTGTTTGTGCGACAGCTCAAGCTTTTTGTACGTTTTTTGGACTTTTAGCGCAATTCTTTTATTTGTGCGTGCAGTATTTTAATTTTTAGTGCATTATTCGGTAACTTCGTGTACCTTTTAGACTTATTTTCTGTTGTAAATCAGTGGTAATCTCCTTTCAAAAATTTTCCATTGTTGCGACGAGTGTGGAGCCTATGTGGCATCCTAAGTGTTTATCTCGGCTTTTCGAACATAATTTACACGAGCTGGCAGACCTCATGAGACCCCTGCCCCAGTCTGGTCTAGGTATAGAACTTTTTTAATTGTGTCTACTTTTTTGAGGCCACAAATCAAGAATTGTGCTCCTGTGTCCAGGGAATCGAAACATGAATACTCACTGACGGAACTCTAACGTAACTCTACCGTAACTCGAGGTAAACTATCTAGTGTGCGCTACTGGTAAGCGGGTTGCTCGTCGACAGGCGCTCTACTCTTCGGTACATGAATACTTGAATCACCCCTGAAGTCGCAAAAATCTATTTATAATTCGATTTTTGTTTGTTATTCTCGACTTGTTTTTACTTATTTTTTTTTGTTCATGCTTAAAATGTCTGGCTCTTCTACACAAATGCAGCAAGTTACTATTGATCGAATTTGCAAAACTTGCGATAAAGTAATTAAAAAAATTTCAAAGGCGAGAATTTGCGCCTCCTGCAATGTTGCATACCGGGGTGGTAGGAGGAGTTAGGATAGGAGGGGTTAGAATTTGGTCACTAGCGTATGCAGATGACATAGTGTTGCTGGCAACCAGCGAGGAGGCCTTAAAGGAGATGATGAAGAGGTTGAGAAGATACCTGGATGAAAAGGGTTTAGAGCTGAATGCGGAAAAGTCCAAGGTTATGGTGTTCAGAAAAGGAGGGGGAAGGGATAAGGGAAGGGAGTGGAAGTGGAAGGGAAAGGAGGTATAGGAGGTGAAAGAGTTTGTGTACCTGGGCTTTGTGTTTCGGAGGAGTGGGGGAGTGGATGGTCACATAAAAGAGAGAGTAAGGAGGGCAAATGTGGTGATGAGGCAGGTGTGGGGGTTGGGAAAGAAGTTATTCGCAGATGATTTTGGAAGGAGAATGAAATTGTTTGATTCACTAGTGATGAGTGTGCTATTGTATGAGGTAGAGGTGTGAGGGTGGAAGGAAAGTGAAGAGGTAAATAGAACGCAGGAGAGGTATGTAAAGTGGACCCTGGGGTTGGCAAGGAACACGCCTAATTATATTGTCAGGAGGGAGACGGGGAGAACGAGCGTAGGGATTCTAGCTGGGAGCAGGGCGTGTAAATATGAGGAGAAATTTTTGGAAGAGGGGGGAAGTAGGCTGGTTAGGGAGTGTTGGTGGGAGACGGAGAACAGGGGAGGGGGTGGGAAGATGAAGGCAGAGAGAGAACGGCATTTTAGAATGAATGGACTGCAGATGGATGAAGTGAGAAGGATGCACGAGGAAGGAAGGAAGGTTTACGACTTGGTTAAGCAAAACAGCATGGAGAGAGAAGACAAAAGGGGAAGAGAGAATAAGAGAGTCAAGATTTAACGGGAACTATGTGTGGATTATGCCAAGGGCAAGAGCGCAATATTTGTGTGTGAAAGGAGAGAAAGGAAGTCAGGAACTTATAGCGAGGATGAGGTGTGTGTGTATGGAGGGTTTCAATAGGTTCTGGCTCTCTCGGGAGAAGAGGATGTGTGAACTGTGCGGAAAGGGGGATGCAAGAGTGGAGCACTGGTTGGAGGAGTGCGGGGAGGTGGAAGGAAGTGGGATAAGCATGGAGGCATTGTTGCATGAAAAGGGGGGAAAAAGGGCAGTAGCATGGGTGAAGGGAGTGTTGGGTAAGATGGAGATGAAGAGAAGGAAGGAGGAAGAGGAGTGGAGAAGGAAAGATTGTAAATAGGAGAGAAAGTAGATATGAGTAAGATGTATATATTTTAAATAGTAGATAAGTAATAGGTATTAGCTGCGAAAACAGAGGTTGGCAAGCGAGGCAATGCGAAAAAGTAGGGACATGCGGGCGAGGCGAGGCGAAGCGAGGAAGGCAAGGTGATGCGAGCGTGCGGCTTAGAGATAAGGAATGGATGGATGTTGGTTTTTAAGGGTTAGTTTCAAGAAAATTCTGTAAAAATGGATGTGCAAGCAAGTCAATTTTTTAAGGCCAGCAGGCTGAAAAATAAACGTTTATCTATCTATCTACTTGTCGGCAGCTTCTGTCGTGACAGCTTTACGGATAATGATGCTTCTGGAGGGTTTACCTCGACGTCAATCGGAGAGCTCCAGCCTGCTATGGATGTTGAGGAGGATGAGGCAAACGAGCTTGCCAACGAGGATGTCCTGAATTCCCCAAGTACGGATAGGTACAATTTGACTCTGCTGAGCATCCTAGGGCTTCACAACGATTCTCCTCCGTTGGGTAGCCCAAAATTGAAATCAACTAGAGTCGTACCAGCTGAACAAAGTTCTCCCGATCCCGTCACATTGAAAATCCTCCCGAAATTGAACACCATTTGCGCGAGGTTACAGAAAGTCGAAGCTAGTGAATCTCAAATGAGCTTAAACATCAAGGCTCACAACAATACAATGGTTAAATGTAATTCAACGGTCTCAAACTTGTCAGTCAGCTATGCTTCTCTGTCGGCTGACATGAGAAAAATATCCGAGTAAAATACGCTCCTACATGAACAATTCGAAACTGTAAAGTCTGAAGTCTCCGACCTGCAATCCTCGAGTATGCAGCACTTCAAGAACTATCAAGAATGCCAGAAGGAACTCATCAGCCTTGAGTGCACATACAAGAAGCGTATGAGAAGCCTGGAAGAGGCAGACCGGGACTGGGAGGTAATTATTACGGGTATTCCGGTTTCCCCTCAGGAGAAGCTCTCAGACGTCGTCGACTCGATCTGCAGGCTTGTCAAATCGAAGGTCAATAAAACAAACATCAAGGATGTTTTTCGAGTTCCAGTTGGAAACAAAACCATTCCTAACCCAATAATCGTCAGATTTAACTTCGCTAAACTTGGAGATGACTTGGTCGCAGCTATAGTAAAAAAAAATCTCTAATGGTCCACGACGTCGATTATAACCTGGCTGACGGCCCTGTCCACATCAACTGTAACCATCCTCGAGACCTTTATAAGCTACTGAAGGTGGTTAAGGCTAAATTAGGTCCTGGTTAACTTCACGGTGAAGCTTGGATCTTCAGCAAAGTAGTTTGGATTCGTCACGAGTCAAAGCTTCGTCTAAGCCAATAAAGATCCCTGATCTCACTGACTCCTTCAATCTTGATGCCTTCCTTTCCAGCCAGCTAAATGAGGTAGCCTCACGTATTTCTATATGTAACGACATGGTTTCTCCGATGGAACAAACTTTTTTCTCTATTAGTAATTACCCTTCTTCGGATATCAATTTAAATGTTTCCTTCGGTGATCCCAGTCTTTCTCATTGTAACAGCGAGTGAGGAAAGCATTTGAACTTGGCACACATAAATGCGAGATCACTTCCTCTTAAAATAAGCGAAATCACAGACATCAGCCATTTGTATAACATCGACATTCTTGTGATTTCAGAAACTTGGCTTCGTCCTGATGTCCCCGACTCAGCGATATTAATTAAGGGTTTTAGTTTAGTGCTGGCTGATCGTAGAGGCCGCAAGGCGACGAGATGGGGTAGGTTCGATATTCATACTAAAGATGATCTTAGATATGAGTCGTTGCACAATAATTATACCCCATTTTTAACAGGTGTTCCCGATGACATCCGTGTGGACCTATGCCTAGTTATAGTTAAATTTGAGGAAACTCGTCTTGCAATTCTAGGAGTTTACAGGAGTCCAAACGTGGCGCTATCCTGGGACAGTAATTTGTAAAAGGCCTCAGCTCGTGCCACCTGTGAATCGAATCACGTGGTTCGCTTAGGAGATTTTATTATCAATGCGGCGGACTTCTTCCATACATGCTGGACTAGGTTACTTCACACATCTCGCTCTCTATCGCTCAGGCAGGTTATCAAAGAACCGACCCGCTCGGACTCGATTTTGGACCTTATTTTTGTGAGCGACGATCTCCCACTATTAGATTCGGGAGTGGCCAAGCTATCAGGAAAATTTGACCATGACTTTATTTTCTGCGACATAGACTCTAGATGTATCAACAAGACCGAGTGTATGTATATCGCACAGTTAGGGACTTCAAACGTGTGGATTAAACAGCATTCAATGAGGCAGCAAGTCGAGCAGACTCGGCCAGTATATTGGACCTCTTCTCGTTAGATGAGAGAGTTGATCGATTTTCACAAATAACATTAAGCCTTATTAACAGTTTCTGCCCGCTACGTCGCTTTAGAATAGCTAGGCCCAGGCCGCCTTGGTTTGCCAACTCTGTAAAGAAAATTTCCCGGGATAGGGAGAGAGCTCGTTTCAAATCGCGCACTTCAAAAACAGTCATAGATAGAGATAAATATGTGCTCCTGCGTAACCTCGCAACTGGCTCTTCCTGGAGCGAAAAAACGAGTATCTGTCTAGCCTCTCAGATAGGCCCTCTTCCAAACACATGTGGGAAGAGGTAAACCCGGCAGGAGACTGGTCAGGACAATGACAGTTCTCTTGGCGAGATCTGCCCGTGGATCCCACTAGCATTAATGACTATTATCTAGATACCATACCGCACGCGGTAGCGTCAGAAGCACTAATCCGCCACCTTCATTCATCTGCTAGCAACTTTGCACCTGACTCACGGAATACTTTCGCATTCAAGGAAATTGATCTTAGTCATTTGTATTACGCTATGAGATCGTTCACTTCCACATTTACGGGATCGGACGGCATAAATAGTTCCTCAGTTTATCTCTGTGTACCCTTGTGGCTCCCTGCGTTATTAAATATTATTAATACTTTGTTAGGGCAGGGAAAATTTCCCTCGGCATGGGGATCAGGCTTAATAACCATTCTGGCTTACCTTTCGAAGGTATTAAACAAGATCTGTCTTCAGCAGTTGACACCCTCCATTGAGAAAAACAAAGTATTACCTCCCAATCAATCAGGGTTTAGGAAGGGTTTTTCGGTTGCAACAACTCTTTTTCACGTCTCGGATGAGATAGGTGGGTCCTTGGACTGTTCAGAGGTAACCTTACTGGCCTTGCTGGACTTATCTCGTGCTTTTGAGACCCTTGGTCATGGGTTACTTTTGAAAAAAATAGAATCGATAGGAGTAAGGGGGACATCACTTGCTTGGTTCACAGGGTTCCTCTCTAACAGGAGTCAGCGAGTTGCAGTATCAAGCTCTAAGTCTACTTTTATTTCCCCATGCAGAGCAGTGAATAGGGGAGTACCTCAGGGCGCGGTGAATAGCCCTACCTTGTTTTCTGTGTACACAAACGACCTTCCTGACTCCGTGAAGAAATTTTTAAGTAGGGCAGAGGCGATCTCGGAGCGCAGAATTAAAATAACCATACAAATGTATACAGATGATACAAAGCTGTACATACGTTGTAAGCGGGAGGATATTAATGAGGGAGCTGCCATTTTATACGCGGACTTAGATCATATCGCTGACTAGGCGAAAGATCGTGCGCTGGTTATTAATCCGACGAAATCTGTCATTCTACCGATAGGCAGTTTAGATTGCGATCTTCTTTCCTCATTTCTCAATAAATGCTACTCAACATTCCATCGTTTCGCAGTCAAAAAATCTTGGCCTTCTAATGCAGTCGAATTGGGGCTTTGAAGAGCAAGTATCTAAAAAGGTCAGTGCCGCATATATACGTCTACGAAAATTGTTTCCATTCCATCGCGCTCTTCCTACTAGTACTAAACTCTTATTATGCGAATCGTTAATCTTGTCTCTTTTTGATTATGCATATACGAGCTTTGGGCCTTTCTTGAGTACGCCGCTGAGGGCGAGGATTCAGAGAGTGTAGGATTCCTGCTTAAGATTCGCGGTCGGTATAAGAAAATTTGACCATATCTCCCCAGCTTTTAGAGAATCTGATTGGCTGAAAACGGACCAACGGTGGAGATTGCATCTCTGCGTTCTCGCGTTTAAAGTTTGGTCAACGGAGACGGCAATTTACCTACGAAATCTCATTTCCAGTGTGGAAGAAAATCGGGCGAGAAAATCTCTTGTCACAAGATCTAACGGAAAATTTTCTGCCCCTTCAGCCCGCACTGCGAAGGCGGAAGCTACTTTCTCATGCTTAGCTCCTCGTTTGTTAAACATTCTCAAAAATCCTATTGATTCGTATAGTGCTCAATCTGCGAGAAATGGAATGTACCAAAAATTGCGTGTGGAGCCTTAAATCCGTTGAGTACTTGTCACGTGCGAAAAAGCTACTCATTGGCGATTTATATATAATGGTCCTGTATTTTTAGTCCGTAATTTAATTTAATGTCATATACGATTGTAAAATCATATTTTTTTTCTCTAATTTTAAGCTAGTTAGCGTTTATAGGCAGTTATTTTATAGTTATTTTATAGTAAGCATTCAAGTTAGATTGTAGAAGGTAGGTTGTAAAGCAGCTCAGCTGAACCTCGGCCTTTTATGTCCACTCATCTACTCGTATTTCTTTCTGTGAGCTCATGTACATATTTTTTGGAACATAATAAAGATCTATAATTAATGTCTCAGTCTTAAGATGGTTACAGCCCAATATGTCGAAGGCATTTTTTTGTCAGAGTTCGATTTTATTGAATAGCATGCACGGGGCTGTCCCAGTATATATTATCAGTCACGGACGCATTATTTTAATGGAATTAAGTGATCTAATAAGAGCGTGTGCCTTGACATATTGGGCAAAAACTGGGTTGCAGTCAAGTGCATGATGGGGGGACCTACAGCTTAAGGTGGGATCCGAACCACCGGAACCTCGGTAAAAGTACATAAGAAAATTTCAAGAGGTGCTGGCTCAGGGATCGTACCCCGGACCTCTAAGGCGAAGTCCGAGCGTCTAACCAACTGGGCCACCGAGGCTCTATTATCATTTTATTTTGTTTAAACTTTCTCTCGGGTGAACCCGGTTTTCCGTCATAGCCACTGACTAAATCAAGTGACAGATGAGATGAGGATGTTATAAGCAATTTCAATACGATGTTTGAAATCATTTGCGATGATGCAGGTACAAAATGAGGAGCATGGTGTAGTTTGCAGTTTGTCTATACCGCTGTTATCCTTACACAGTGGCCGTAAGTGTTGGAGGTGACAACAGTCGCCTCTGGATGCTTTCTTACAGCTACCATGTAGCACGCCATAGGTTCTTAGTCGCTTGCTTCCTGATGGTCTAGGAAGTTTCTTACAATGCGATAGGTGTTTATTAAAACCACCTTCTGAGCTGCCGCCAGTACCCTACTGACTCCTAAATGTTCAAGATGTTCATTGCATCTTGCGTGCACATTGCCTGTAGCCGAAATCACAATAGGATGAATAGATGCATGTTTCACATTCCTCCATACTGCCTTTACTTTATGCCTTAGCTCGCTATACTTATGAATCTTGGTTGTATAGGTTGCCTGCAAATTTCGGTTAAGCGGACAAGCCATGTCGATGATGTAGACTCTTCCACGTTTCTTCTCTCGCATCACGATTTCAGGTCGATTAGCTCCGATGTAATGATCTGTTTGGATAGTCACATCCCAATATAAAATGTAATCTTAATTTTCTAGAACGGGCATTGGAATGTATCTATAGAAAGGCATTCATTCTGTTAAGAGTCCTAGGTTTAGGGCAAGTTGTTGATGTATAATGGCCGCCACATCATTATGTCTGTGCGTATATTCTCTTCGAGCCATTACGCGACACCCATCAATAATATGCTCGATGGATTTCTTTGGTATCTTCACATAATCGGCATCGTTCAACCACATCTTGATGTAACACGTGTTTGCGATCATTCGAATTCTTCCATTTCTGAACAGAGGACTCCCTTTCTCAGCCAAATATTGGATACCTCACTATCCACTTCATATTGATCTAACGTTTTGGGGTGTTCGCCGTGGATGGCTTTCTGTCACCATTGCGTTTCTAATTCCTCTATGGTTTCTGCCCTAATGTTCAAGGTCTCCTCTCAGGACAAATTCAAGGGTGTGTGGTCAAGATCCGCTTTACATATGGTGTTGCAAACCATAACATCTCGCTTGCTGTTAAAATAGTCTCGCAACTGTATAACTTGTGACTCACACAGTTTTCTGACATCTCCAATGCCCCTATCCCGTCTATGTCGTGGTACAAATACCCTTTCAATCGCTGAATTACTGTGGTGCATTCGGTGTTTTGTCATTTCTACGCGGATGACTCTGTTTGATCGTTTGAGGTCGGTGTTCGACCATTTGATGAGCCCAAAGGAGTACGTGAGGACAGGGATGGCACAGGTGTTGATTGCCCTGATCTTGTTTGCCGAGTTGAGAGAACTCTTCAGAACCAATCTGAGTCTTGCAGTGAAGTCAGTCGTTAGGCTTTTCTTAACTATCGTATGCTGAATAGCCTTAGATTCGAGAATACCCAAGTATTAATATGACTTGCCGTCAGCCATTGCCTCGATATCATTCCCGAAATCGTTCTCTACCTCTGCGCTTCCTAATTCTCCTCTGGGTATATGCACTGTTCGGCATTTATCTAGTCCAAACTCTATGTGGATATCATTGGAAAACTGCTTTGTAACATCAATCACTTGCTGCAGTTTCTTGTACGAAATAGCGTATAGCTTTAGGTCATCCATGTATAGAAGATGGATCACTTGATGACCATCCTCGTTATTATTCATTCTGAACCCATGAAACATGCTATTTAATGTTTTGCTCAGTGGGTTCAACGCTAAACAGAACCATAATGCACTGAAGGAGTCTCCTTGGAATATACTCGTTGTAATGCGTATTGATCTAGTTATCCTTGGTTGTCCATGATCAAAATACTTGATTCTTGTACCCCAAAGCATCATCGCGTGACTTAGGAAGTCAATGATGCGTGGGCCAATTTTGTATACTTTCAAGACTTCAAGCAAATAGTCATGTCGTACGGAAGGAAACGCTTGCTTGTATTCAATGTATGCCATGTGCAAGTTTCTTTGATGTTCACGAGGTTGCGTCATGGCAACAGCGTCTATGGTGACTAGATCTTCACTGCCTCGCGAGTTTTTACAACATCCTGTTTGTTCTTCTGTAAGGATGCCATTCTCGTCGCAGTGACTTATCTGCTACGATAGCTGTAAGATATTTATATATTGTTGTAAGGCAAAATATCGGTCAAAATTCAGATGGATTTTGAGCACCTAGTTTTTTAGGCAACATATACGTAGTACCCTGGAGCATAAAGCCTGGCATCAGATCTGGGTGTTCGATGATCTTCTAAAAACACCTTGTCAACGCAGGATGCAAGCTAGTCAGGTATTTGTGCCAGAAGTTGTGCACCATGTCCGGACCTGGAGCTTTCCAGTTACTTGATTTTTTTCAAAACCGCTGAAACATCTGTAGCTGTGATGTTATTCAGCTCCATTTTAGGGTTATTGCTTGCTCTTGCTTTCTCCAGTTGGAACCACGCAGTGTCGAAATTGCTTTTCTTAGTTTTTCCCTAAAGATCCGACCAATAGTTAGTCATGTCTTCCGATTGAGGGACTTCGGTGACTTGTTCATTATTTTGCTTTGTACTCAGTTCACGATGAAACCTTCTTTCATATGCCTGAAAGGTTTGATGCTGTTGCCTTCTTGCACTACTTTTCTTGTACCGACGCAGTCTAGCAGTAAGAACATTATGTCACTGCCGTTTTGAGTCTATAATCCCATTCAATATTGCTGGTGTCAATGTCTCGATGGACCGAGGGTGGATGATTTCAATAAAATAGTGTATAAGCTTTCTGGTTCGGTTTTCTTTCTTATATTGACTCAGACGACTCAATTTGCACCTTACTTTGCTGACATCCATATCCAACCTGATCTTCCATGGTGGATCTCTCTTCCGTCCTGGGTAAAACCTTGCTGTTTAGGTGTTCTATTAGTGCCCGCAGATCATTTGTTATGTTCATCTTGGGCAGTGAATGCCTTTGTGTTGGCTCTACATGCCTGAACTCTAGTAAAGCATGACCGTAATTCCTTTCAAGGTGCTGTTGTTTTTCTGGGACTTCGCTGTTCAGATCATCGTTTATAATATCCGAATGTGGTTCTAGTGGATCCGGTGTTCGATGTTCATTATCCCTAGCACCTTTGCCTTCAGCATCAATCAAGTCTTCGTTGTCCACATCTTCCAATGGAAGTTCATCAACAGGAAGCTGTTGTTCCACTTCCATTCTGATGGCAGTTATTCCAACAGCCGAAAGCAATCTGTTTACAGATATTGAGCGTTTTTGATCTGCTAGGTTCTGCTCATTTATTCTTATGGCTAGTACTGGGTACTTGAGTAGGAAGAGACGATGATGTTCTCTTCTTACAAAATGCCCACTTTTCTTTGCCAAACGATGAGAGCGCATCACATCTCTGTTCATGTGGTATGCCCATTTTAATCACCTTCTTGTTCGTTGAACCTCTGCTTCTGGCTTTGGTTGTATTAGGCCATCTACATCTGGACGACGAGGTGGTGCTGGATCACCACCAGTTTGAGGAAGAACATCAATTGCCGCTACTTGTTCGTGTGACGCGGCTTCGTCCAACTGATGTCCTTCGCCGTAGCTGTTCCGCCCGAAATCAACCTGTTGTTTAATCTCCGTTGCTCGGTCTTCTGAGATGTGTAGATAAGTCCTGATGTGCTTCACCTTAGCGATAAGATCTCTTAGTGCGACTTTCTCTATTTGAGGATACTTTGCAGCAAATTTTGTTCTAAAATTGTGTCCTTTTTGCGTAACGTTTCAAACTTCGCACTTTCGTAATAGAGACGCAACATTCATTTTGGCATTCCACTTGATGCTCTCCCACGGTATTCCTGTTGAGGTGGTTGGCTGTGAATAGCTCACGCTAGCCAAAGCATCCTCAGCCGGCACAGTTGATGTTTTACTACTTACTGCATGTCGCAGATGTTCTTGCTGGCCAGCTGTTTGATAAGTGAGATCTGCCTGACCATCTGGCAGCTCAACAACACCAGCGTCCCGCATGCTGTGGCCTCCAGCGGTGGCTCCAGGGGCGCCCCGACGATGCTCGGGAAGCGACAAACGTTTCAAAACTTTCAAAATACTCTCCATTAAAATGTATGGGTTTCGGTGTTCCTCTTAGTCACTTTCCTCTTCGTTCTCTGCCTGTCTGGCTTGGAAAACCCTGTCAGTAGCATTGCTACAGCCAACATAGCCGTCAAGTTCATGAGAGGAAAGCTCAAGCCCTACCGCGACGACAACGCGAGAACGCCTTCGGTAGGGTTATTATTATAGAGAAGTTGTAGGCTCCGGAAGCTACGATCATGGTTCCTTAGAGAAACTAATCCCGAAGCAACTGGAACGTGTACGTCATTCGCTTCTGCTCCTTCTGTCCTAGAAGGTAAGCAAGAGCGGGAAATTTACGCGGGAAATTTACACTGTTCCTTGGAGTCAGGTCTCTAGGCGCGGATGATCTTACGCGGCAGACGGGACAGTTGGAGATGAATGTTTCACCTCTGGGTACTTTTTTAGAGCTACCAATCTTTGTAGAATGTTAAGAGGAACAGTGTTGACGGACCAGATGAAGTGATCCCAGAAGAACAGCCTTTTGCATCCGGTTCGCTATGAAATGAGCCTGACGCTGGCAAGCTGTAATCTTGTTGAGTTGGCTGATAAATGGAGCTTTCATACCTCCAAGACAGCCGAGTATGAGAAGTATAAGGTGGACCTTGTAGCCTTGATACAGCCTACTCAGCTCGAAAAGAAGTGCTTGACATTTCGCCCGTTTTTCTCCCTCCTTCGCCGTCATATTACCATCGGATGGTGCAGAGACTTCAATCACGTAAATGAGCTTGTTCTTCAGATCTTGGAGGACAATATCAGGCTTCATAGCACTGATACGTTGAGTGGTGGAGAATGAGGAATTCCAGCAGATCTTACACTGATCATTCTCCTTAACGGACTCGAGTTCCCCCTGAGCGTATGGCAAGACGGGCAATAGATCAACACCATAGAAGTGCCTAAGATGGTAATATAACACTTTCAGAGCTTTTAGAGCAATTGGTATCGCTTACAGGTACATTCATTATGCGCTCGCGGTAAACGGAGGTGTATATAACGCCGTCTTGACAAGCCAAAAGAAATCCCTCAGTCTCCGATCTCAATCCAGCAGACTTGAGAAACATGTTGGGCAGACCCATCTAGAGCTCTTCTCTACCATGAAGAGGCTTGTCAGCATGTTCTCTTAGTAGGAGCGTATGTTCTGCTTCCTGTATACGACTTTTGAGCACCAGAGGTGTTAGTGATACTAGCCATGTTTAGTGTCGCTGGAATCAAATGGGAGGTCAAGCTCCTCTGCGGCCCTATCTGCGGCACGGTATAGAATTGCCGCAGCATTGGCGACATCATGTTGATGTACGATTCGCATAAGGGAATCTGTGCTATTTAGCTCTGAGCAGGCTGTATCCAGAACCGTTCTTCGTTGAAGACACTCTTAGCTCAGCAAGCCTCTGTCCCCTTTATCTCGAGGGAGATATATTCGAGGTACGGAAGATCTAGGATGAAGACTTCAATGGATTGTCATCATCTTGCGTGTGCACCGGTCAAGTTGCTTCAACTCATCGACGTTCCATTTTACTGCACCAATCGTGTAGAGCAGTATAGGAATGGCCAGCATATTGGTCGCCTGGATATTATTCTTTCCAGATAATTCGGGGGCCCAAATTTTTCTGAGAATTTGGCGATTCCTTTTTCCAAGGGCCGTTTTTAAGTAATGCACATTTTGGGTTTCCGCTTGCGGTATTCCAAGATATGTATATGTTTCTCCAATACCAAGATGTTGAATGGTATTTCCGCCTATGAGTCGAACATCCTGATCGTCACGGAATGATGTAGTTTCTAGTCTTCCTCGGTGTAGGTGGACGCAGGGACACATGTCCAGTACGAAGCTCATGACAATCGCTTCAGAATACCTATATACCGCCTCTACAAGGATGTTGAGGTCCTTTTTCGAGGAAGCAAAGAGTTCAATGTCGTCCATGTATAAAAGGTGGTTGACCTTATAATCTCTTCTGTTCGGCGGGCCACATAGGTATCCAGAACTTTTGCCTCGAAGTACAATAGATAGAGGCAAGAGGGAGATGCAGAAAAGTATCGAAGTTAGAAAGTCTCCTTGAAAGACCCCCTGTTATATGTGACATTGCTTAATAAGTAGCTCATGGTTCATGTTATCGAATGGCTTACGGTAGTCAATTCAAGCCATGGACAGATTGCGTCGATACCTGATCGAGTCCTGGGTAATACACCCGTCAATTAACAGGTTCTCCCTGCAACCTGCCTGCCCTCTCTTGCATCCACGTTGTTCCACTATTACACTCCATACCGGCTCGATAGATGTCAATATCCTTTCTTTGAGGATGTTAATGAATAGCTTGTAGCTGGTGTTTAAACAAGCTATGGGCCTGTAGTTCTTTAGAGTTGACAAATCTCCGGTCTTAGCGATCGATACCATGCGCCCTTCCACGAGCCACTGCGGGACAGGTTGTTCTCCGTTTAAGAAAGTAGTAAATATACGAGCTTGATGTTGGTGCGTAGAAGTAAACTTCTTCCACCAAAAGTTGTTGATTTTATCTGGCCCTGGCGCTGAAAAGTTCTTAGTTCTAGCGATAACTTCCTTCACTTCTTCAGCAGTAATTAGTGGAAACTCTTTCTCTGGACCTTGTAAGCTTTGCCTTTTGCAAATGATACGAAAGAGTGATCTATCAGAAGCGTCTTCATTTAGCTGATAAGTATCTCCATATACTTGCTCCCAGAAGACTTGAATCTCGTCTCGACTAGGCGGATTTTTAACGGCACGTGACGCTTCATTGGACAGACGGGAAGGATGAGTAGAAAAGGTGGAATTTTCCTGAATCCACTTAACACTAGAAGGACTGGGATCTGGACCACTCCTAGAAGGACGGTCGGTGTCCTCGGGACACCGGGCGTTTAGTGACCAAATCGTGACGGAATATGTGGATTTAGAAATTCCGCTAATGGTATTGATACCTTCCCGTTGACCATGTAGATTTCTGTTCACATGACTAGTGGTAGCGTGGATGCAGTCATAGTCAAAAAGGATGCATGTACGCAGAAAATCAGCAATAAGTGCATTTTTGCGTTATTTACTTGTATTTGAGAACGCGGAACAAAATCAGAAGAGAAACGTGACATGCATACATTCTTTTCACGGTATGTATAAAAATTAGCAAGTACAGTTATCAATTTCTGTAAATGTCAGATTTTCAGCAAGAAAAAAACCTCAGAAACATCAAAATAGTAAAACTTTGAAGTAAAGTGAACAAAAATAACACAGCTTTTTCAAGGCGCCATGGTGGACGTCCGAAGAACGGCTCGCTTTCGTTGCTCTCGAAAGCAGCCGGTATCCCGAGGACACCGCCAGTGCTTCTAGGTAGCTGGTTCAATATCGCTGGTTCAAAAATCGATATCGATGTGAAACTTTGGGAATTTGTATTTTAGCCAACTTTAGGAAAATCCGGGGTCGGATTGACCAAAATTTTCACTCAAATCCGAACCACAGCGGTTAAACTATGCAAGTTGCGAAAAATGATGAAGAGATAAAAGTCTATGAAAAAAAAAAAAAAATGTGAAGAAAAAACCCCCCCATGAACGCACTTCATTCAATAAATAGTTAGTTAGTTGTAATGTAGGCGGAAGGGGGGGGGGCGTGAGGTCCCAACCCCTGACGCTCAAGCTATAAAGCCTATTGTGCCACACCCGTGTTTATTCTCAAGGCAGTACTCCGAATCCGGCCATCCTTCGCCGAGTGTTTTTGGATCTCGGTAGGTTTTTCGTTGTTATCAACGTTCTGAGATTATACCTCTCAGGTGCCAGGCATACCTATCGCACAGTAAACGACGTCCTCCTTTGTTGATCAGGCAAAGTGATCCTCACCCACTCTGCCATTCGGCAGCCTCCCTAGCAGGCTAGGTTGTACGGAGCGATCCCTCTGAGGTCATCAGGTAGATGCATAGATTCGAAGCTCTGGCCTGGTGTGTTATGTAAGTGTATGTGTGTGTCTTCATTACTCGAAATCGGCCAGCGACCACCGAGCGGAGGTCCCTTGAGAGGGCCTGCCTCTACGCAAGGAGATCGCTGACTCATTTTCGTGTCTTCACAGAATCGCCTTCGACCTCCAAGGCTATTCCCCACGACATGCGGCCCCACCTTGGTACGATACTAGCTTATTCTGAGAGGACCTACAGTTTGAGGTGGATTCCGAACCACCGAAGCCCCGGTAGAAGTACATAGAAAAATTTCCATTGGCACCCGGCTCAGGGGTCGAACCCCGGACCACCTGCATGGAAGTCCGACGCGCCATCGTCTGAGCCACCGAGGCTTAATGCAATAAATAAATGAAGACAAAAAATTTAAATATTGAAAACTATGCACCCAAAAAATATCTACAAATTTGTTATGACTCACCTTTTAAAAGGCGCGTAGTTTTTTTTGTTCGTAAAAAACTACATTGAGAATGAAAAAATTAAATTTTTGGACAAACAATACAATCTACGAAAAAAACAATTAGCCAAAAGTTGTTCATCCAAAAAAGATTCTACAAATTTGTTATTAATCTTTTTCTGATAGGATACCTAGTAATTGCTTTATTAGTGAAAAATAAAATAAAAAATAAACAAATCAATTTTTTTGGAAAAACGACACAAGGTGCAATAAAATGTTAATTGACAACATTGTTTTTATAGGATGCGCACTTTTTTTAATTATCAAAACAAGACAATAAAACACATTTTTTTCAATTTCAATGCATATTATGAATTGGAATAATGTAAATTTATTGAAAAAATATATATTTTTTAGTGTAGCTAAGAATGAAAATTGATACAATAATAATAATAAAAGTCAGGAAAAATAAAACGTGTACTTTATTTTGCAATATCTGAATAAGCAGTTCCAGACTGAGGTAGAGAATTAAATATAATATACACAAAGCGTGATTAGGGCAGTGCCGTCGGTGCCCTCGCACCGGGCGCCGTTTTCGAGGGGAAAGGAGGGGGGGGGGGGGTCAAACGGGACCAAAGTAGCACTTCTTCACTAATCCTTCAAAGAAAAAAAAGGTTATCTCAGTTGGCCAGGTCGCAAATATCAAAATATTATCCTGTTGCGTTTGGGAGGAGAGCGCAAAATTATTAAGTCGCACTGGGCGCAATAAAGACTAAAGTTGGGTCCGAGAGTCGAGGCCGCTCACTTTTTTTTATTTCAACTTGCACAAAAAAAATCGCTGAAATGTCATTTCTGAAAATTTAGAAAATAATGTGGATTTAACGAAAAAAAAAAATTGGAGTCAGTTTGAAAGACATTCAGGCTTGTAGCATTTTTAGCGAACATTTATATTTTTTTAAATTTTCTATCGAAAATATTCTTACTCGGGTTAATATTCGCAATTGAGTTTCGATTTTCTGAGAATCCGCTCTGTAAATGTATCTTGAAGACGTTGAGATGACCCTGCTTCGTTCAACCACATCTGTTTCGGGCATTTGGGTTGCTTCTGGAATTATTATTCTCATAGAAAGGCTACTTTTTTGCTGCCACTTGTCCCGCTGTGGTGGCCACATGCCCACACTGATCATAGTCAGAAATGTTCAAAATGATAACTCTTGCGTGAGAATGATTTCATCATGAATTTAATTATTGTTCTACAATCGCATGGGAGAACGGCACATTTTGAGCCACTGAACGGCTTCCTATCTGCATTCGTTCTCAAGATCAAATGATTGTAAATGAATCACCGTTAAAATAAAAATATTGCATATTTCAGCATTTCGAAAAATGTATTGCATTCCGGAAAGCTCAAAGAATATTTGCATTTTTTCAGATTTTTCCTAACCTCGCCCTCCTTCTGGGCACAGGTCGAGTTGGACCCATGAAAAAGGCTTCAAGATGCTCTTTATTAGACATTTCAGAGATTTTTTTGTGCAAGTTGCGATCAAAAAACAAGTGAGGGGCCTCGAGTTTTGGACCAGACTTTAGACGCGGCTCTGAATATATATTTGATATAATAGAGTTGAACATAATGTAGAAGAGTTCGTCTTCTGGTCAAAATCAAGTGCAAAGCACGAGATACGTGATGATAATGTGTTCGCTAGAGCCAAAGGAGCTTTAATAAAAGAGAAGTCACAATCACCAAATGACAGTTGTCCATGCTTTGACCTTCATTTCTAAAAGGTCTGTGCACAACTGTGGATCGAGCAGACTTTTTGAGATTAGCTTGCCTAAAAGGAGACTCGGGATTGGCGTAAAAGTTTCACTAAGTGTAACCAGTAGAATGAGCTATTAATAATAATTATTCTATATGATTGCCTAAAGAAGCTGGGTAATACAAGTCATTTCTTATTGAAATATTGGTAGGATGGTCTCGCTGGTTACGAGATGCAACCGACGCCAACAAAATGGATCAACCAAAACACAATTTGCACAATCTAAAACTTTTAGTGACCAATAAGCGATGAATCAAAAACATCGATATCGAACATCGAAGAAGAAACACAGATGTATGGAAAACATCCAAGTTAAAACATCGACATGGAGCGCGGAGCATCGATGCTTCGCATGTGCTGGATAATGTACTGCGACCGTATTTGGGCATGTGTTGGCATATATGCGTCTGCCAGGGCGGGCGCGTAACAGGGCGCAGTGTGTGCGGGACACACGGGCAGCCAAGCTTGGCTTGGAGGGGGAGGGGGGGGGGGGGGCGGCGACCAAACTGCACTGAATATAAACGTGACCAACAAGGGTTTGGTCATGAACAGCCGACTAATCTCTTTAGTCTTAACGCAATAAAGTTTCTAAGCGGGCCTTTGCTCGTGCCTTTGTCTTCTGGGATTTTCAACTCGATTTCCCCTGAATTTTCATCTGGAGCCCATTTCTTTCCAGTAATAAATTATTTCTGGGTTCAGGAATATTTGAATGTAGACTTTATGATGGCCATTATATATATATATAACTAAAAGTTTGTCATAAGGACAACCGCGGGATTTTGCGAGATTTTCGGTGTCGGTTTCGATTTCTTTGGAATAGAACCGAAAGGCCTATGACAAAGCCACCAAACGCGTCCTCGGGTTGTGGATAGAGGGTCCATCTACCAAGGGTTTCTGCTTAATATGATTACAATAATTAATGAACAGTCGCGGACAATTGTCTAGGGATGGTCCCGAAGGAATAACCCCCAAGCGAAGGCGTGAGAACCGTGCCGAAAGCTGAATGGCACCTGGGTAAGGTGTCTTTAACGGTGACCCTGGGATACCGGGCGACCTCTCAGAGTATCAGCCTTATCCTTGCACGCGGGGCTCTACAAGGATGGACGAACCCTTTCCCTAGCTGCTCGTGGGAACAACAATGAAACTACCAAGACACCAAAATGTTGTAGATGCGGTTCAAGACGATCGAACGCGCAGACTACCCGACAATGGATCGGCAAACAATGCCGATCATCCTAGAGTTCGAGGTGTTGAAAATAATTTAGATGGAAATACGACGACGAACCGGCGAAACGCCCACATTGAGTGGACGGATGAACTTAAGAATGACGTGCTAGACTGCTACCATGCCAGTATTATCCCTGTTCGCGGAGGTTTCATGGCGCGTATGCATACTCTGTGGTGCCAGAAACACCCAGAGCTTCAGCACGTTCCGCATCAGTCTTTGCGAAATCAAGCCGACTACCACCGGAAAAATGCATACGTACGCGGAGCGCTTCCCCAACCGCTGCTTGATCAAGCTGCAACCGAAGATGAAGCGACATTAAGACCAACCGCAGAAAGCAGGCACCTTCTGGAAGATGATCGCAATTTCAGTACAAGGAGGAACATCAACATGCAAGTTCCTCTTAAGCCCCAAGATCTGGCTGAAATGGATGCCTCCCTTCGTGGAGATATCTCGCAAGAGTCCGACCTCTGGACCATGAATTGCTCAGTTTATGGAGCTGCGAGAACTTTGGCTGATGCAGATCAAAGGCTAAAACCGACGATGGAACAAAAGACCAAAAGACGCTTGCATCAACTGAACAAGACAATTGGATGGGCAAGACAAAATGCGTCCCGTCTTCAGTGTGTGATTGACTATATAACATCTGGTAGACCGTTTAAGGAGAGGGTTCGAAAGTTCGCCCAAGAACTAAGGATCTTGAATCACACACTAAGCAAGTCAAAGCTGCTGACAATCAAGCAGCATATTGTTGACAAAATTCGGCTGTTATCTGACGCAAGGAGGTGAATACAGAAGAGGGAGAGATGGATCAGGGAGAATCAACAGTTTCTCGCTGACCCATCGCGCCTCTACAGCGATCTCCCTGTTTCTGTAAAAAATTCACCCAAGCCAAAGGAGGTGGAGCCTTTTTGGAAAGAGGTATACAAAATCCCGAAAACACTGGAGTTGAAAGAAGATACTGACAATATCATCCGCTTCAAGGAGTTTTGCGACAACCTTATGAAATCTGAGGAGGAATGTCCATCAGTCACTGCCGAAGAGGTGAAAAAAGCACTTAGAGGCCCGAAGAACTTTTCCACTGCTGGACCAGATTGTATCAAGAACTTTTGGTGGAAGAAGTTTACTTTTATATACCAACATTTGGCCCGCCTATTGTTAGGACGCACTATACTCCTGCCGAAAAAAGGAAATTGAACCTGTATGCCGAGAGATGTACGAACAACGTGGCTCGAAAAAAGGTGTAGCAGGCTGTTTAGAGAACCTGCTCATCAACAGGTGTGTCTGTAAAGATGCTGCAGCCCATCTGCGCGTCCTGTCAATGGCCTGGATTGACTACCGGAAAGCTTTCGATTCAACCTCTCATGGACTTATCATCTGTCTGTTGGAATGCTTGAAGGTACATCCACACATAGTGAGATGCATAGAGAGATTGATGCCTCTTTGGAAAACTACATTTACTATCTCATCTAGAAATTATCGTCAGATAACGAACAACGTCACCTTCCAGAGGAGAGTCTTTCAAGGTGATACCAGTGATAGGTGCAGAGCATGTCATGCACACGCTGAGTACCTAGAACACATACTATCTGGGTGTCCGACCCACGCAGGAACGACGTACATCTATAGAAATAATGCGGCCCTAAGAATACTTCATTACCATCTTTGTCGCTCTTACGGTATTGGTCGCAACCCTGCCCTGCCTAACGCTCCAAGGGGTATAGAGTTAATTGTCCGAAACGAGAAGTGCCAAATTTTCTGGAACTACGACTTTCGGGCAGTAGTCTCCGTTGCTCACTCGAGACCTGACATTGTTCTCGAAGACCTCAAAAACGAAATTTATTCGTGATTGAATTCTCGGCTCCGTCCGAATGAAACATCACTGCACTGGAAAGGAGAAAGAAAAGGAGGAGAGGTATCAAGACCTTAAGAGAGAGAGCTGCAACGACTGTACCCAAAGTATTCGGTGCGAGCAATTGTCTTTGTGATTGGTGATCTCAGTGGTGCGAAACTATCACTGGTTCGTAACCTTGGAGTCATACCCGCGTGCCAAAAATATACCAAGGCACTTGCGAGATGGATGCAGAAAGCTGTCATACTTGGGTCGCTTCGTGTCCTCAAGACACACGAGAGTTTCGCCGGCCTGTAGTTGTGATTTCGTCGTGCCCTGTGACCATTCATCTCACGGTTGTGAGACGTGGCCATAGGTGTGATTTACCGCGGTTCTACTGGGGGCTATTGACATTTTTTAGATGGCGGTAGCTCTTAGTAGGACCCTGCTGTGGTTTTTTGAATATACATATGGAACGTTCCATGTCAACCGGATCAGTGCTATGCCCAAAATTTGGGGTATTTAAAAAAATCCATCAATGGCTCATTTCAAAGCTAAGGATGTCTACTTTTAAATGATGAGAGCGCCTTTGCAACATCCAATATGGCGGCTCCAATATGACGCCTGAGAGCTCTCAATTTCTGTGAAAAAAATTTCAAGCTTTATACGCTTTTAGACGTATTTTGTCCTTCTAAATACGAATCCGGTGTTAGAATTCAGCTATAACATCACGTTTTCTTCCTAACCTCAAAAAAACGAGTAAAAACCAGTAACAATGTGCGAAAGTGTACGTGAAAAAAAAACAGAAACCTGTATTTTTCAAATCCTTCTCCTCTTCTATGAACAGATAGATCTGCTCAATCCGAATCCACCTCCGTAATTAAGCTGACGCGCCTCGGCCGTTTCTAACCTAAAAAAATCAATATTTTTTATAAAATAATTTTTTTTTTAATTTAGTCGATTTATACCAAATTTGATATGTGAGGGTTATTGGAATCTTTGATCATGAATCTGAAGACAAGTCTGCAAAATTTAACTTAACTCCTTAAGCAATATATTCCCTTTACTCTTCTGTCTCTAAACATGCGCTAAAGCTGCTATAGAAGAACATTTTTCCCAGTAGTATTTCATTTCATTTCTTTGAGATCGGAATCTGTTATTCAAGAAATTAATATTGCATAAAGGATGCGTCTTTGGCATTAGAGTACCTTTTGGTTTCGAGTTTATTGTCAGTAGTTGGAATAAATGAATGACGCTGAAGAGCTCATCGGAAAGATGCAGAACGTATTGCAGGAGATGCAGGATTTTTCAGACACGAACAAAAATATGTTCATGCCAATCAAGCATGGACTTGAGGCAGCAAAAAAACTGGCCCAGGACCTGTTTGGTGCCATATTTAGAGCCCAGTACAGGTTCTCATTTGTGCCAGTAGAAGTCGGATGAGCCGCAGGCAAAAAGGGGACGATTGAGGAAAGAAGGAAGGCAAGCCAGAAGAAGAAGGACACGAGTCAAACGAAGACTCAGACTGACAAAGCCGTGGAAGCTCCCTCCACCCATCTTGGGAAGCGAGAGAGGGAGCCCACACTGAACCTCGTTGAGGCAGGGTCCTCTAAACCAATAAGGAAGAAGCCGATAACGCGCGCTGCGGCAGCAGCGTCCTCAACGCCGAAGAAAGACGAGGTAGGGGCGACAACAACTGCACCAACACCCATGAAGAAGAAGGAGAAGCAGAAGAGAGCCCGACCCGAGTTAGTCGTGATAAGACCAGCCGAGGTTTCGAGCTATGCGGAGGTCATCAGGAACCTCAAGCATAAGGTGAAGCCGGAGGCCCTTGGTATAAAAATCAGGGGTGCCAGGCACACCCGAAAAGGAGTGGTTCTTTTGAAGTAGGGCCGGCTGCGGATGGCAGATCAAAGCTGTCCGCGGCCATCAAGAAGGCTGTAGGAAATGGGGGAAACGTGCGTGAGCTCGTTCCCCGCATCGAAGTCGAGATCCTGGATCTCGACTCGATCACAGACGAAGTAGAGGTCGAGGTTGCGGTCCGAAATCACTTTGGAGAAGCTGCAGCTGGAGACATCAAGGTGAGCATGACGAAAAAGGCCTCCAGGTGTAATCTGAAGGCCTTTGTCGGGATGAGGAAGGAGCTGGCGGCAAGACTTCTCCACACGGGACACATCAAAGAGGGGTAGATGTCCTGTCGCGTGCGGAAGAAGACGGAGTCCTCAAGGTGTTACCACTGCCTGGGCTTTGGCCACAGGGCGGCGGAATGCAGGGGTTCAGGTGCGGCAAGGAGGGCCATAGGGCTGCGTCATGCGAAAGTACGCCGCAGTGCTTCCTATGCGCCGCTGAAGAAGAGAAAACCCGGATCGTCATCTGCCGAGTACGATGCGGTGCGCGTCGTTCAGGAAGGCCGCCTCTGTGAAGAAGCCAGATGAACGACGTAAATAACTGATTACACCCAACCAAGATGCCGAAGCTTGACGAGCCATCTTCAATTTTGCAGACTTTTCTTCAGATTCATGATCAATGATTCCAATAACCCTCACATATCAAATTTGGCATAAATCGACTGAATTAAAAAAAAATTATTTACATTAAAGAATATTGATTTTTTTAGGTTAGAAATAGCCGAGACGCGTCAGGTTAATTGCGGAGGTGGATTCGGATTAAGCAGATCCATCCGTTCATAGAAGAAGAGAAGGATTTGAAAAATACAGGTTTCTGTTATGTTAGAGCTAAATTCTAACACTGGATTCGTGTTGAGAAGGACAAAATACGTCTTAAAGCGTATATAGCACTTTAAATAAATTAAATAAATTATTGAAGCCGCCATATTGGATGTTGCAAAGGGGCACTCAACATTTGAAAGTAGACCTCCTTAGCTTTGAAGTGAGCCATTGGTGGATTTTTTAACTACTCCAAATTTTAGGCATAGCACTGATCCGGTTGACATGGAACGTCCCATATATATATATATATATAACTAAAAGTTTGGCATAAGGACAACTGCGGGATTCTGCTGGCACCGGGTGCTAATCTGAAAAACTACACACGATGTTTTCCAGATGAGATAGAAAATCTGGTTTCACAAAGCGGCATCAATCTCTCTATACACCTCTTGATGTGCGGATGAACCTTTAAGCTTTCCAATAGACAGATGATAAATCTATGGGAGTCTGAATCGAAAGCTTTCCGGTAATCAATCCAGGCCCCATCGAGAGAAAGCGCTGGTAGGATGCTGCGCCTTTGCAGACACATACATCGATGAGCAGCTTCTCCCGACATCCTGCTACGCCTTTCTTTAAGCAGCTTTCTTCACACATTTCTTGCCACTGGTCCGATTGTGCGAAAAATCCTACCATATGGGATTGCTGTGAAGTTCTCATACAGTGTGTTCAAACAAGTGTTGGCCTGTAATTCTTCGGGTCAGCTAAGTTGCCCATATTTGGGAGAAGCATTGTGCGCCCTTTCACCAACTACTCCGGAATAGTCTCCTCTGACTTTAGATATGAGGTGAAAATGCGGACCAGATGCTGGTCGGTTGAAGGAAACTTCTTCCACCAGAAGGTTCTGATACCATCTGGTCCTGGAGCGGAATAGTTCTTCATGCCTCTTAATCCTTTTTTCATTTCCTCGGTAGTGACAGGTGGGCATTCTTCCTCTGGTGTTATGAGGGCATTGCTCAGTTCCTTGAAGCTATTTATGGTCTTTGAGCTTTCTTCAAGTGGATGTTGCATTTCGTAGACTTCTTCCAAAATGCTTCGACATCCACTAGTTTGGGCGGATGATCGGCAGTAACTAAGGGTTTTGGAAGAGTTTGAATGGGTCAGACAAAAACTGTTGATTTTCTCTGACCCACCTCTCTCTCCGGTCTAGACTTCTCCCAGCGTTGAATAGTACTTGTATTCTGTCAACAATATGTTGCCTGATGGTCAGTAGCTTTGACTTGTTGATTGTGTGATGACGGATCCGCAGTTCGCGCGCGAACTGTCGAACCTTGGCAGTGAAAGTCCTGCCAGATGTTATGTAGTCAATTACATACTGAATGCGGGAAGCGTACTGTCCTGCCCAGCCTATCTTTGTGCTGAGTTCTTTTGCATTCGTCTTTTGGTCTTATGATCAACCGTTGGTTCTGTTTTACGGTTTGCATTTGCCAAAGCTCTCGCTGTATTGTACACGCCACAATTGATAGTCCAGAGGTCGGATTCTTTGGAAAAATATCCACGAAGCTCGTCATCCAGTTCAGCCAGATCTTTGGGCTTGGGAGAAATCTGAATGTTGATATTTCTCCGTGTTCTGAATCAACGCTCTTCGTCTATGGGATGTCAGCCCGCGGTTGGTCTCAATGTCGCCTCTCTTTCTCTGTTGCTGGCTTGTTGTGACTGCGGTAGAATAGGCGTTCCGCTTACAAAGCCCCTCCTCTTGCATCGTTCGGCGTGGTTTTCTAAACTCGCTCGATTGTTTTGAATCGCACTTACTGCAACGATGTTTGGTGTTATCATTGTTGTTTCTACGAGTAGCTACACGGAAAAAATTAGTTGTTGAAATTTTGAATCACTGATTCAACCACTCTAGGATAGAGCTAAACGTGTGTCATAAATTGGAAGAATCATCCTTAGAAACTTGATTGATACATGTTTAAAAAGTAGCAAGAGTTGTCGTAAGTACAAAATAATTTCAATGAAAATGTCAAGACCAGAGGAATAGAGTTCTTGAAACACTGATACACTAATGCTTCGAAGCCAGTCAATGAAACTTTCGATGACTCCTAACGAGTTTTTAGAAAACAGTGTAGCCAAGTTGAAAAAATATATATTTCGCGGTTATATTTACTATATTGTTATATACGTAGACTTACGCTTAAGGTATATTTATTTTTACAGATACACACGAACCTATGAAAAATCGAAACAAATTTTGCGGCGGGATTCGAACAATACCTAACACCTATGTCTATGACGCATCAAGCGCAACTTATCCCTAGCAACTAGACCTCACGGCTTATTAACACATTGAATATTTTGCACAAATCCCAGTGAAGAGGCAAATTCAAATCCGCGCACATTTGTTCATTGCCGGTGACCGCGACTCCATCCAGGCTTATACATACACCACTTCACCTGAGCGTCACTACGTGTTAACACAAGCATCCAATGTGACTGTACATTGTGAATATATAGATATGCAGAAGACAGACAACGAATTCTTCGACAACTTATAAATCAGTTATTCGTTTCTGTGCTAGAGTTAATGTATTTCAAATCTTTTGGAATCTGGAGGACTTTTTATGAAAAATTGAATGCTTGTCTAGAACTTTGTCAAAATCTGCTGAATACAAATTCGAAAACTGATTTTCCTAGATTGTGTTCCAATAATTCGATGACCTTTTCCACTATTTCGATGAAGTCGGCGATTCTTTAATCAAAATTATACGAGATTCTAAAAAAAAGTGGCCTATCCTAGAATGGTTGACTAGTCAAGTAAAGTTTCGACAACTTATTTTTTCCGTGTAGGGAAAGGGTTTGTCCATCATTGTAGAGCCCCGCATGCAAGGATAAGGCTGCATATTCTGAGAGGTCGCCCGGTAACCCAGAGTCACTGTTCGAGACACCTCAGGCAGGTGTCATTCAGCGTTCAGCACGGTCGTTACGCCTCCGCTTGGGAGTTAATTCCTTCGGGACCACCCCTGGGTTCTATTTATGTTATTATTCTAGGAGACATTTTTCGCTGCCCTTGCTATATTTGATGTCCTGAAACGGAACCGTGATAACAATAGTTGGGAATTTTTACTCAAACATGTTTCAAAGACCATGCTTTTTAATCAAATTACATGAAAGTTATGTTTCTCAAATTTCTCCTTGCGAATCTCTTTCCGGAACAAGCCCACTATCGAAAATTCGATTTTTTGAAAATAATTAATCATTTATATGTGGCTGTATTACGATCGCTTGTCTTGGGTTTCATATGATACTCACATGAATCTTCCGGAATCTATTGAAATTCTTGAAGATTTAAGTAAGTTATTCACTGAAAAAATCACCGACGAAACTTTCAAAGAATATCTAACTGAAGCTGCCAGAGTGGTTCGAGTTTATCAAACAATTCAAAAATATTTTCGGTTTTGTGTTTAACAGCAATACCCTTTTTAAAGATAGATAATTTAGACATTCTTAAAAAGTGCAAGAATTTACAAGAAAATCTTACAAACGAAGACGACAATCGCCCAGATATAGTAGGCGTGGATTTGTATGATGAACTTATTGCGTTAAGAACTCATCTCAAGCCAAGCATGAGTGCAAATGAAATTTTGGCGTTGATACTAAAAGAAAACTTGCATTTCGTGTTTGAAAACACGTTCATAACATACCGAATTTCGAACACTTTGCCTGTATCTGTCGCAAGCGCGGAGCGATTCTTCACAAAATTGAAAATAATAAAAAAACTATTTGCGAACAGCAGTGGCGGAAAAGAGGCTGTCAAACTTGACTATGGTATCAATTGAGCGAGTGATTACTCGCCCCGGGCCGTCTATAGTTCATTGAAAATAAACATTTTAATTGTTTTCGTTGAAAAAATCAATATTAAACACGATATTTTTTGTTATGATCCCTCAATTAACTGTTTTATAAAAAAAACGCGATTTACTCACTTAATGCGGTAAAAAGAACCAAAACTATGTGCAATTAAATAATAAACTATTGTACAATATAGCAGACTATTGTGAGTATTCTTTCATATAAGAATATTACATTTAGACACCATTCTTAAGATTTTCCATCTACTTTAGAAATAGTAAGATTATTAAAACTTCAATAAATGTGTATCAGCGTTAAGTTCACCGCTACCTAATCGGCGAAGCATATAGCTGCTTACAACTAAAATTTCTCGCTGATTAAACTGTTGAGAATTATTCATTTTTGCGTTAAATCCATTATTCAAATGGTAACATCAACTAACCAGAACATTTGAATTGTTTTTACGCAAAAATTATATGCAAGTAAACTGGGTTTCCCCCTTCATACACAATCCTACATAAAGAAAGGAGTACCGACAGCCTTATGAGAGAACATTTTTTTAAATGAACTTAGTCAAATTCTTTAGAAAATTTTAAGAATTATTTCCCAAATATATTTGGTACATACATATTGTTCATTATTTATCGTGAATACGTAATCATAATCATAATCATAATACATACATAATCGTGATACATGCTTCCTATTCTAAAATCCTCGTTCTTCATCTCACATTAAACTCTCATTTTCTACAAGTACGTACCTAGTGAACTGTTGGAGGTAGTAAAAAATGGACAACATTTTGCGACACGCCATCCAAAGAACATAATAATTGTAGATCAGAAAACTTATTAATATATAAAACAGTAATACACTGAAAATAAATATTCTGTAAAATATAAGGCCGTGGCTACATGTACCGAAATTTCGTACATATAGCTGGATTTTTTCGGTACGCGTAGACACTTCCAAAATATAATGCGCATTATAGTTATGACCCTCGCAGGCCTTGGCAACCTTTTGGCTTGTCTTCGAGTTATAAATCTCTCACGTTCTTTTCAAATCATATAATCTTGTCTCACGAGGAAGAAATAATGGCTTGGTGTAGATTTTATGGGCTGGTGACAATTGTTTTCAAGAAAGGCAAACGGCTCTTCGGCCTCGAAGAGACATCTCTAATTCGCTTTGAATTTTACAGAATGTTTATATCATTTATCTTCCTGGTATTATTTTTCATGTATTAATTAGTTTGCTTATCTGCAATAATTATGTTCTTTGGATGGCGAATCTAAAAATGCTGTCCGTTTTTTCCTGTCTCCAACAGTTCACTACATACTTATCGAAAATGACAGTTTTAATCTTTTTATGGAAAATGTTATATGCCTGTAGTTTTTTAAAACGACAGGTTCTGAATTTATAATTTGAGAATCAGTGAATACAAAATTACAAGTTTTATTGGTTATAAAAATGTAATACACACGGATGTCAATTGTTTGGTCCCAACCTGTTTCCTGGAAATAACAGGTCCTGCCGCCGGTGGCAATAAAACAAAGATATAGATTATCCTTCCATGCCTCAAGACGAGTTTTGGTACAGTTATAGCCAAAAATGTAAGAAAAGTCTGTATATCTCAAATATCTAGCTGTTGAGACGGAACTAGACATCACGACCTTGACGACATATTTAAGACTTATTGAAGAGATCGGTTTCAATGAAACCTTGCATAAATATAGTAAATAAGATGTACATATGCTGCTTTGTCAGGAGAATGTAATTTATGAACATATAATTAAGTTAAATTTAGAGATATAAAAAAATTACTATTTTTAACATGCAGGCGCACCGACAGCCAAATACATGTGCGAATTTGCGTTGGCACCTTGAGTAAAACCGTCGGCCAAAGTCGGCCCGACAGTTGGACCACCTTTTATATTCATAGAAGAATTTTTTCGGCCTAAACTAAACTGCTGATTTTGAAAATCAGAGACTGACCAACTACTGGCCCAACTCTGGCGCAAGCATGGCCCGGCCACCTGGAAAACTCTGAGAAATCTTTCTTAAATGAGTAACGCCGGCTATCGGCCGAACTCTGTGCCAAACATAGTCCGACTAACGGTTGAACTACAGAAAATCTTTTCCGAATAAGTAACACTGAATATCGGCTTAAATTGGACCCAAACATGGCCCTACCGTTGGTGGAACTACGCAAAATCTTTCTCAAACAAGTAAAGCCGACTATCGGCCCAACGCTTCCAAGCAGGAGGATATCCCTGTGCTGGTAACAATGAACATTTTTTTATGTACTGCTACCGGGACTTTGGTAGCTTGAAACACAGCTCAAGCCTTAAACTATAGGTCTTCTCAAAAGAGGCTAGTTACCTCTTAAAAAGAAGGCGCCATGTCGAGGGGAAAATGGCTTGGGGGTCACTAGTCGACTTTGAGAAGATACTATTTTTAACATGCAGAGATACTGACAGCCAAAATCAGTCAATCGATTTCGATGAAAGTTTGCATATTCATATGCGAATTTTCCACCCGTCCAAAGTTACTGATTTTAAAAATATTTCTCATAGGTTGTTGGATAGTCGGCGTTTTTCATTTAAGAAAGATTTTCCATAGTTCACCCGATGCTCTGGCTATGTTTGGACCGATATTCGGCTTTAATCATTCAACAAATATTTCCCATAGTTCACTCCATGGTCGAGCTATATTCGGGCCACATTTGGGCTGGTAGTTTGTCAGCCTCTGATTGCCAATGTCAGCAATTTAGATTATGACGGCACAAATTTTTTATAAATATAAAAGGTGGCCCGACTGTTGCTGCCGATATCTTTATTTGGCAAAGTCGGGTCGATTTTAGGCCGACGGTTTTACCGTGCTAACGCAAATTCATACATCGAAAAATATGTTAAATAAGGTAGACATATGCTGCTTTATTAGGAGAAAGTAATTCATAAACATATCATGGAGTTAATTTTGAATTTATCAAAAACTTTACTCTGTTTATAATGCAGAGGCACCGAAAGCATAAATTAATCGAACGATTTCAATAAAAATTTGCATATATATAGCAAATGAGGTGTACATATGCAAACGCACAAACAGCCAAAATTAATACATCTATTTCGATAAAGCATTGCATAATTATTGTAAATGAGGGTATACATATTGCTTCGCAATTAAATTCGCTTGCCAGAAACATTTAATCGATTAATTCAAACAATTTTTCAATGAGGCACGTAGTGCCTTGTTGAGAAATTCTTCAAAGGATACTTGAGGAGAATGTATGTTACTTATACACTTTTGTTTTTGATTTTGCCCTTTGAGAGCGATGCATTGGTATATGCTACTTCAAAAGGATTTTTTGTACTGTTGTTCTCGATGATGATTTCTGTTGTCCTTCAGGATTTCGTAGCAGGGGCGTATAATTGAACACAGGGTCATCTTTCCTTCTAGCATTCACTAGAGTTATGCTTTGCTGCACTTTAATATAAATTTCACAGTCCCTTGAGCTAGCATTTTGCTTTTGTAAAGCAGCTTTTTTGCGATATTTTATTATTTTTATCGGTATTTTACTCATGTTATGATGCAGTAGTACACTACTCGAAACTTTCTGATATCTTGTCACTTTATTATTGGTTTGAAGTTTCTATATTTTTATTCCACAATATAGAACAATCATGGTTCAATTTTGATTCAGTACATGTGAGGGAAAGGGAGAGGGAAATATTCATAATTCTATTAGAAATTTGGCAGGAAAGTTGAAATAGTTTTCAAATAGCGTTTCCTAAAGTCAGGGAAACTTTATCTAGTCCTAATATAAAGACGTGATAAACTTTCTTGAATGAGTTCCTCTAAAACTTTTCCTTACTTTCGCGAGACTTTTCCATAACACCCGTTACGTGAACATTAGTGTGATTCGAGTCTCATTCATGCTTTCATTACGTTGGTATGAGTTCTCATTCAAGGAGTCATAGCACTCTCTGGACGGCGACGTCGAACCGGCGAACGAAGTGTAACCTGCTAAATATTCCATGTAGTAGTACTACCCCACAGGTAACAAGGAGTAGACTTCAGTAAAGAAAGAGATGGAGGTGGAGGGTGCGAGGAAAAGAAAAAAAAGTAAAGAGGAAAGAGGAGGAGCTGTGGATAAGAAGGAGAAGAAAAAGAAAGAAGAAAATAATGACTCTTACAGTCTGAGGCACCCAGCGTACAGACGGAGACGTCTACTGCCGTGACCCGGTTTTTTCCGAAGCAACAGGTACCTTCTAATTAAGAACACTTAAGACAACTTGCCTCTTGAAGCCGACGCCTCTCCCTCGTCATCAGCTGATAAAGCCATTATATTTTAATAAACCACCCGCACCAAGAGCATAATTCTTTCACCCCGGCATGCTCTGCTCTACTTTTTCAGTCTTCTTTTTGCCGTCTGCTTCCTTTCAGACGATGTTCTTTGTTACTTTATGATTTTATTCCTTTGTTATTTCGGTGATTAAGATTCAAGCTGTAATATTTCACGGACGATATGAATGATAGCTTTTTTTTAAGAAATGCAATATCTTTATCAATTTTTCAATTTTATTATTCAACACGATTATCTCATATATGTGGAAAGTAATGCATATTAAGAAAGGGACATTATCACCTGAGTAGAAGCAAATTGTTTCATTTAAACGTTTTTAAAAAATATTAGTTATTCTTGAAGTCCTAATTCAGGTATCAAGAAACATTCAAAAATCTCAAATGAACCAGAGAAAATTGAAAAATGTTGAATATTTCTAAAATGATTGATAATAATGAAAAGAAGGTTGAACTTCATCATTTTTCTGTTGCATTTTGTAATATGGTTGACCAAATAATGAAAAAATGTAATTTGGTAAATTAATTAATTCAATTTTTTATTAGAAGAAGCTGCACTTAAAATGTTCAGTCGCATTTCCTTCCACCTAAACTTTATAAATGAAACATGTGAAAAACATAGTAGACTCAATTTGACAAAAGCATAGTGTCCCGCCTCAAGAGTACAGCAAAGGTTTCAATTTACTTTTTCTTCAAATGCCGCTATATCTACCAGAATGGCCCAGCTGCCGCTTCCGTTCCAGATTCGAAAAAAATAGACCCGGAAAAAAGATGCAAATTCTCTTTCGATCAACGACCCCAATAACTGGGTTCACAGTTAACGGTTTTTTTAACATCTCGAGATTACGCAAAAGTAGGGTGTCAGGGAGGGGGTTGGTAGAAATGAGAAAGACAGAAAATAACAGAAGTGGGAGAGAGCTAGACCGAGACCTCCGTCAAATAAATTTGAATATCGATGCCCATTGAATCTGATCGAAGGGTCGGCGAGACTCTTTTCAGCATCGAGAAAGGGTTGCGATTTGAATATTCTCACCGGGGTAACTAGGTATCTTGGGGGTTGCCTCCCTATTTTTTTTTATTTGTATACTTCGCGAGGGCTTTGTATGCTCGAGGAAAACCTAACACCCAGCTACTAGCCCCGGGGCCATTCTGCCCATTATTAAAGTAATCAGTGTTATTGTAAAGGTGTTCGGTTTTTTAACTAATAGAGGGTCGACCCGGCTTTGTTGGCAGGTAAGCTTTTTTCCAAAATGACGACTGATCTGAATGTATTGAAAAAAAGCTCGACGGGATACTTGTCGATTGACACTTGTCATACACTGAGCCACGTCGCATATTAACCTATTTAATACACATTTTAATCTTATGAATTTGTTTTTATTCAATTTTAATGATTTTTTAGATGGCCATTTTTCATTAGATATTATTTTTGAAGTATAAAATGAATTCATGAAAATCTTCGATATCTTTCAAGACAATTGAAAATAGGATTTTGGGTCATATGCGATCTTTGGTATAAATAAACTAATAAAATGAATCTCGATTTTTCTTTGAAGGGATGTTGATTTCTCTAAATTTAAATTCATTAAAAAATACTAATTAGGAAGCGAACCTTCAGTCAAACCTTTTTTCAACATATACATATTTAGCACCCACTTTAAACGACTTTTAAATCCACAAAGGATACATGAACAAAATTTCATGTTTTGATCACAATTTGAACAAAAATTTGGATATTTATAATGTGCTACTTGAACGGACTATATATTTTGAAAATTTATTACTTGAAAATATCTAAAAACACCATTTTCAAATTCGTTTCTCAGATTACCAAGGTCTGGAGTTCCGTAAAACTGGGTAATGTCACTCACGCGTAGAATAAAGTCGCTCACCCATAAATTCGCACCAAATAAGTTTCAAAGTAACATTCGATAGTTCGGCTAATTAAAGCAATCAGAAATATACTTTTTTTCCTAGGAAATTTGATACTGTATTTTGAAGTATAAATTTGGGGGTTAGTGACTATACCCTATATGAGCGACTTTACCTCGGTTAAGCGATAAGAGTAGCAGATAGTTAATATTTGAGAAAATAACCAATAATTGAAAAATAACACAAGAATTGGCCTCGTCGACTTATACTGATTAGCACTTTTGACTTTGAAAATGCAGTGATTGGCCCTTAAATCTTAATTGCATAATGAATGACTGATACCAAAAAATTATGTTTCGATATTGCTTGCGTTATTCATTCACAAGAAAAAATAACAAACAATTATCTAATAGTTTGTGAGAAGTTTATAAAATTTTTAATGGTTTTTTCAAAGATATTTCTCATGTTAGTTCGTGATTAGCCTTTCGGGTCATTTGCGATGACAGGGATTGGTCACCTGTTAATCGATATACGCACATAATTTTAAGGTTAGAACACCACTATGGTGTATCTTTAATAACTAAATTGACGAAGTGCAATAAAACTCAAAAAATGTATAGTGAAAGCTATCCGAAACTGGTAAGAAAAATAATTTTCTAAAAGAGGACACTCTTCACCTTAAAAACTTTTCAAAAAAAGCTATCTTGAGAAAAAAAACTGTGAAATCGAATACGCATCATTCTGCAATATTTTTCAGTATTTTCATTTGTGAGTATTTTTTAATATTAGTATATTCCAACGAGGTGGTCTACGATGGTAGAGATCACCATAATTGCATTCAATCTGAATGTAAATGATTACTTTAATTGTTAGACTTAGATCTTTCGCATATCATTTAACAGTATTACCTAATAATATCTAATCTAATAAATTTACGTTTCCTTTCATGCAAAACTTTAGGTTTGATCTTTTTGGATGATATACCTTTTTAAGGGCGACGCTTGATTCTTTGGAGAGTGTTAGTGTGAAATAAAAGAGACTAAAGGGTTGGATTAGAATATGCGATTGTTGCCGTTAGAAGATGTTGGCGAGCTGCACATTTGCGAACATTGCCGCTACCGGCGGCCGTCGGTAGGCCAAGGCTGAAGAGCCCTCGAAGTAAAAAGCGTAGACTATCTCCAAATCGTAAACCCATCGAGTGTCCTCAATGATAAAAATCAAATTCTATACAGGCCTAGGTGCGAAGCCTCGCATGCATGGCTGATCTCATTGTCAACGGGACTGACGTCTTAACTAAGTCCTATATTCGGAAAAAGGGTTGTTGCAATACCGGTCTCGTGATTTTTGCATCTGTCCGATTGATGCGTCAAAATGGACAGAGCAAACTGAAGTTACTAGACCCATTTTTACAGATGAGATAAAGTTCTATTGCCATAAAAGATTTCGAAGATTATCTAAGACTTTTTCTGATAGTTAATAGAGATGATATGTGTAAATAAAAATATGTTTAGTTGTGAAATGATGGATAGTATCTTGTAAATTAAATTGAAGAGATGAACAATAAAGGTAAGACCGATGAAATGAATGATAAAAACAACGCTGAAGACTTTTAACACCTACATTAAAAGTTTTAAATGTGATTGTTACCCGTGTGGAAAAATTTCGTGGCATTCTTGAATCATGCTAAAACCAGTACAGTTTTTCTCAAGCCTATCTATTCACGCAATACTAGGCTGGCGCTACACTGGTGCTGTCTAGTTTTGCTACGAGTTCGACTCAAACCTTTCTGCTGTCTAGTCCAAGTCTTGTCGCTATCTAGGAGTTCGTTGCGAATTTTAATATATAAAGATTGTCCAGATTTGAGCTAGTTTCTAGATAGAATCACGGTTTGGACTTAAACAAAAATTACAGAGGTAAAATCAGAAAATAATAATTTTGGAATAGAAGATTCAGGAAATTACAATACACAATTGCACGAATGCTCAAGCAATAGTTAACTGTACACTATTACGTATTTACGATAGTAAAAAATAATTGTTGAAGTTGATCGAAGTCTTAATACGAGAACTGTATTCTTAAGAACGATTTTTTTAGGAATGTTTGAAAACATTTCATTTCAATTGAATTACATAGTGAAGTGATAATAAATTTATATTGAATTAATAATAATTTCAATATGTATAATGCCATGTATAATATTTATGATATTCCAGAAAATCAAATATTATTATAAATGATTTATTTAATTTATTTTAATCATTTATTGATTGCGTAAATGATAATTAAGCCTAACGTATTAATTATTTGAAAAAATAAACAATTGTTATTTCGTAGCCTAATCGCAAGTAAAATCATACAAGCTTTATTTTTTTCAATTATTTATTCACACATCAATTAATTTAAATGTTTAGAAAATTTTTCATGTTTTATTGAAATAAATATTAAGATGTAATGAATTGGAATTAATATCCGACAAAAATGAGAAAAAGATTTAACTTTTAGATGGCCGAGGTGTTAAGGCGACGGGAAAAAGCAACAACAATATAATAGCAGCTTACATGAGAAGTTCGGCACCCGGCGTATGTAAAAGAGAATTGCGGAAACTCATTTCTTCATTTTTTTCTGTAGAAAAACTTTTTTTATGTTTTTAATGAACTGCAAAATCTATATATTGGACTTCTATGGCATAAAAAATAATTATATTATATAATAATTATTTTTTATCAAAATAGCCGACGTCTCCAGGAACTAGTCGATCCGAGCTTTACATCCCAGTCTAGCCACTGGACAGTCTTGCCTGTGGCGCGCCAGTGTCGACTCAAGGCGGACTAGACAGAAACAGTACAGCGCCACGAAATTTTTCCACACGGGTATTGGCAATGTAGGTGGTAGTCGGTGTTTTTATTTACTGTTCACAAAATTTTCATCTATTTATTTTTTATAACATGTTTCTTCGAGCACTGTGATACTGATGGTAACAATACTGGCAAATCAATATTTTTACAGATTCATCTTACTGGTTTTCAATTAAGAAACATATTTATCAACAGTTATTCTAAGCTCATCCTAATATCTGACGTCATAGTACGAATGGAAGGACAAAGAGTATATCAATATTTTACTATAGACTTGCATGTTAGTTATTTACGTTAAAGATATAATTACTGATACCATTTTATCATATTCTTCAATCCTCAAATATACAGTTTCATAGCCTTGCGAAATAGCAATCTAGTCACTATCAGGGCATCATCAACGGTAACAAATGGTAAAAAAGCAATATTCTCACAGGCACATAGTATTCAAAATGGCAGCATTAATTATCACAATACTAACGAAGTAGAACCATCTAATTTTCTTTAAAAATGTTGTATCGCTTTAAATATTCTATGAATAACGAAATATAAAATTGAATCTTTGCTAATGATCATCATCCAACACTCTCTCGTTCCCTAATAACCCAAATAGACAGCAAAAGTAAGCATTGAAAATAGATGACTCTACTAGTGAGATGATCGTTTCGAAAAATCTCATTTCGTAGGATGAGCAGAGCATCGAATCCAATTTTTACGGCCCCCTGTCGATCGATTTGAGGTTGACGTGTCCAGGATCATTAATTACGCCACAGGAATTGATGCATGCGTGGATCTCCATATAAAAATCGCATTACGATAAGCAATAGATGTCGTGTTAGGGAAGGGGTAAGAAGCCCCCATTCAGGTAGCGGGTAGACCGTTCGCGCGTTTTCCATACGCTAGGGACCCCACCTGGGGCCCTTATGAACGTATGTGCTCAAACAGCGTCACGGCACATGGGACCCCATAGAATATGCATGTGTTTTGTATTCACGAATATGTTAACCCTTTCGCTTAGTCTTTCGATTGGCATTGCAGAAGCAACATCTCCAGTTCCGTCGCTTCCTAGAAAACTTGGAAGATGAACGTCGAGGTGAGAAAACTGCTTCATTCCGTTTCTTCTCGTGTTTATTTTGTATTCCTTTTCTCGTATTACGGGACTTTTGAACTTGGAATTGGTTGGAAAGTGTGATTTTTGTGATGATGCTGGAAGGTGAAACGTGCTTTTAAAAAAAAGGGTTCAAGAGGATGTATACATAAGGTATAACATATGTAGTCCATGTGGCAGTTATTTACTAAAAATGTTTATAAATTAAAGTTCATATTATTTTATGAATTTCTGTAAATATAGGTAGATTCTATAATTTATATTTAATGACAAGACTATTTGTCAAATTTATTGGAAAATCTAAATTTTTATATTTTATGCTCTTCAAATCTAACTTAGTTAAGTTTCACTAATAAACAGTGAAACCTAATTTTATTTTATTTCAAATTAATTAATTGTCATTGAAAACAACTGAAATTGTAAGTATTTGTAGTAGAAAGACTCAGCAAAACATAAGTAAAAATAAATAAATACATTTTTGGAAGCAAATAACATTATTGATTAATTTAACTAGTAAAATTTAACTAATTATAAGTGACTTTCAACAGAAATTTAGTTTAATCATAACTGAATGAAGTAGTAAAAATTATTTATTTTTAAATAATTCAGATTTAGATAGTGGCATTATATCTTTCTCGGTTAAAAAAAATAATAATTAAACTATGTTCACTTGTTTAGTGTTCACATGATTTTTTTGTATTATTTCCAGTGAACTGAAGTCATATCTTGAAAATAATATGCAGAGGTCATGTGAAGTTATTTTCTGCGACATTTCTTCATTTTATAACTTTTTTATATGGTATTTTTTTCAATGTAGTATTTTCGTGATAACTGAAGCGTAATAATTCGTCGATTAAGATTTTTGAAAAATTGAAAATATAAACTATTTATTTGAGTAAAGTGGTCTTTCGTGACATTTATATGCTGCTTTAAAACTCCTGAAGAATTGTCACAGCAAATAAATTTATAAAGTGAGTTAATACTAACAAAATGTTAACTTTTTCGTGGAACAGTTGGACGCGATATGTTCAAAGACATATTTTTAAAATTGTGAATAAAAGCGAGCATAGCTTTTTTTTACTAAAAATGAACATTTCTAGGGTTCCCATTATAGAAAGGAATGATAAAAGTATTTGTTTAAATCACTTTAAAATGCATGCCTAATTTGTAATACATTTTCAAATGGTCTTTATAGCAAATAATGAGATTCCTTAATTATATAAATCGATTTAAATATCTTTTTCTCAATACTCGGAGACTTTAATATACAATTTAAGAAAAAGGTCTATCCATAAATCATGTTAGGTTTATTTGTTGAATTTTAGAACAAATTTGTATAGTAGCAAAAATTATAGAGATGAAATAACTCTTCGAAAACTTTTTTTTTAATAATCTACAGACTAGGTAGTTTAGAAACATTTTCTAAATTAAAAGTTTCATTCTCACTCTAGTGAGATATCTTGTCCGATGCATTCAATATTTTAAGGACCTTGTCTCGATTCAATATAGCGCAGGGCAATAATATTAGTTGCGGAAAAATCTTATTTCACGAGACAACGAATTCGGATCCGAACGATCATTGTGCATTGCTATGACTGCCCTTTCAACTACCACGTTCCTCTGGAAAGGAATAAAACTTTTTAATGGAGTCCTCATATTCTGACTTTAAGCTTCTTTTATTTCAAAATTAGTTCCTTGTCATCTTGAAATCCGAGAAATTTGTTAGAACTAGAAGTTATTTTGTTTGTCTTCTATATCTTAAAGGCTTTTGATATGATTTAAACTGCTAAAAATAATACCTTGTTATAATGCTTCAATCATAACTAAATAACTGATAATATTCACAGCTTTGAAAAAGAAAAGAATCTTCATAATCTAAAAAGAAACTTGAACAAATATGAAGTTTCTATTCCTCGAGAATAAACTTATACATCGATTTATTGACAAAAATAGTTTTGAAAACGATACTTTTCTTTTTTTTTTAAATTTTGGTGTATCTCTTAGAGTGTCAACGACTATCTGCCTTGCTCCACCTGTCTTATTATCATTCAAGAAAACAAAGTGTCGAAGTAATGTGAAAGTAATATGAATCTCTAGACGCGGAGTAATAACAGTCTTACAGTATGATCGAAGACGAGATGGAGCGATAAAACTCGCATTGACGTTGCCGTCGTTAAAACGTGCTCGAAATCTCTTATTGCGCGCGATAAACCATTTTATTTCAACCCCTATGAGACACGGCTAAAAGTATTTTAGAGCTTCTTCAGTTATGAAAAGACGAAAAACAATACGAGAAATAGTGCAAGGAGAAGTAGACTGCTGCTATAATTTTGTCGGGGCGTGATCGAGAAAACAAGGGAAGCACCTCCATCTTTGAAAATTGTGTTGTGTTCAGAATCCTCAGCAGATTTATTATCTGAAAAATATCCAATCACCTTCTATCTACGATACAAGCATTTCTTATTGTAGAAAAGAAATAAAGTATTTTCAGCGTTGGGTGGAAATTCTTTACAAGTCACATTTTTTCAATATGTAGCAGGAGGGTCAATAAGGGCTGTTTTTGAGCACAGGATCTGGAAATAATTTTTTTTTTGTGGAAATAAAGACACAACTAGGTTTCAACCAGGTTCCGCTAAATTCGTGAACTCAGAAGAAATGGACTGCGAAATTGTAAAACGGAAACAGAATTGATTATCTTGCAGTAAATCCTGAGGTATTAAAAGTGCTGCAACTTCACGAACCTAAAGACCGACAGTCGTGTTTCTTTCAATAAAGCTCTCACTGAAGACAAATCAATGTTTACGTGTAACTGTCAAAAAATTTTGATGCTAAATCTGGATTTTTTAAATCAAATGAGCATCACTCTGCTGCAAATAACTTTAATCCAGCATATAATAGACAAATTAAAAATTATAAGCAAACAAAAAGTACAATGTTCAATTGCAATTGTAATTTATATTGTCTTTAAATAGAAAAATTTGAAAGTATAATCGTCGGATTAGAAGTATTCCAAAAATGTGTTTTTTTTTTTAAACTTGGTCGAATCTGGAATGGTCAGTATTAAAAGATTGAATTCTTTGAAACCAGTTTTTTATATTAATTATGTAATGAATGCTTTTAGGTTGAAAAAAATGTGAACTTGAAACAAATGCAAGTTCAAAGGATATAATCTAAAAATGTTTAAATTTAGAAGCTGTTGAATAAAAAATACTTTCAAATTAGAATCAATATCTCGCTTTTAAATTGATGATATTGTAAATTTATTATATGGCTCAAAATCTAAATTATTTGATACTGACATACTGTTTGAGTTTTGATTCAAAATTATGACTATTTCTATCATCCAAATTTAAAACTAACTCAAAGAAAATACTAAAGACATCCCGTTAGGATAATAATTATTCGAGCTTTTAATTATATAACTTAAATGTTTTCATATGCTTTTTAGTTTGCAGTGAATTGATTTGAATACATCTTTTTCCCAACAACTTCGGTTTATTTATGGATTAACAGGATCTACCGCTAGAATATTAATAGGCTCTATTCTTCAGAATACTTAATTTTTAATTCCCTTTTCGCTTATAAATGGCAATTGTAGGAATGCCAATATGAAAATGGCGTGCAGCCATTTTGAAACCGTCACCCTCTCTCCACCCTTGTAGGTTGCAGCGCCAACAGACTTGCGTTCGATTCGCTTCAATTGTCCTTAGAATCGGAGTGGTTGGCCGACTTTCGGCAACCCCCGCTGCGAAACAGTTGACCGCCGGTCAGCACTTACTTGACCGTGAGTAATTTAATTCTGAACTAAAAGGACCTCTGTACCTTTCAAGAGAAGCTGATCGAGCGAAAAATTCGAAAAACATGTCCAGGAAACAAGAACTCCTTGTTCAATTAAAAAAAATCCAAACGTGTTGATTTAAAACTTATTAAATAATAAGGCTTACAATTTTATCCAAATTTTACATTAGGAGATAATTTTAAACTGTCAGTTATCGAATGCTAATTAAAAATTCGACCTCAGGAGTCCAAAAATGAGGGTTTAAAAAAATGTGAATGTTTGTGATGCGCAGGGGTGCTTCTATGACAAAAATAGAAAATTAGTTAAACTAGGTTCATGAAATTCGAAGCGATTCTATCCCTTAATAATGGATATATATGATTCATCACGTTTAAAGTTTGATCAGATAAGATTATATTTTTTCGAATTTTTCTCGAACATGGTTTAAGATGTTAATTTTTCGAAATTTTTATTATATTCGAGAAAGTAAAATTTTGCATGTGAATTTTAATGAAATACTTCCTTTTTATAAAAAAAAGGTTGATGTTGATTCATTAAGGTAGTTGTCGTACCAAAATGATGAAGAAAATAGTTTTTTTATGATGTTAAAATTCGATATAATATTACTGATGATGACATTTCAAACGAAAAACATCATTCTTAAAATGATTTTAAACTTACAGGTTTCCATTTTTTAAAGCAAATTTGGTCTATAACTAAAATTATTGTAAAAACAATTTTTTTTGAAGACAACATTTTTTAAACAAATAACTATAATTACATAGATTATTGCTCAAATGATTATTTTTCGTAATTCCGTAAGTTTTTATTATAAAAAATAATGTTTTTACTTTCATAAGATATGAGTGATAATATCATTGTTATTCCTAAAGTCATGGAAAACTTTTGTGTCTAAAATATACGATTCTTGGCACGAGAACTACCTAAATCATCGAGAAAATCATGGAAAATGAATGAAAAACATTCACAATTTTCAAGAATTGTTATAGCAGTACTTATCAGTAGTACCAGACCCTGCACAGTAGGGTGGATTGAAAAAACCAAATTTTATAAATTGAAAACGCCTTAAGACTGGAAAGTTTCCTTTCGGGTCCCTTATAAGGTGTATAAAATTTCAAATAAATCGATTGATATCTTGAGGTTGGGCAGAGTCAAAATAGAATAAAAAAATTTGTTAATCGCAGAGTTTTGGAAAAGTCTTGAATGTTATTTTTGGTTCTTATTTTGCATAATATGCCTTATCCTTACATTTTCTCAGGTTTTTTATTTGATTTCTCTTGTATAAACTTAAATGAAAAATCTAAAGAAATGGTAAAAATCAGGCATATACTATGCAGATTGAGAAAGAATAATAACATTCAAGATTTCTCCAAAACTCTACGATTAAAAAATCTTCATATTCTTTTTCGACTTCAATCAACTTAAGATATCAATCGATTCATTGCAAATTTTATACACATTATAAGGGACCCAAAAGGAAACTTTTCAGTGCTAAGGCGTTTTCAATTTATAAAATTTGGTTTCTTCGATCCACCCTACATTACAATGTACACCTAATTTTCTCGAACATGGGGTGGTGTTTAGTTGATATATTTCATAGAGTAATTACAGTTATCCTCATACTACAATTTTCATGTATTTAAGAATTTTGGAAGTTTTTCATTTTTTGTTTTTAAGTTAATTTTTTTCAAGTATTAGAAATATAGCAACACAATAAGTACCAAATATGTTAATTTTGTGTGTTAATTTTCATTTCTTTATAACTATACTTGTATACTTACGTCAACAATTAATACAAAACAATTATCTATTAGGAAGCAATGTTCTACAGACTTACGTTTTGTCATTATATTAGAATAATTCATTCTGAATTCATTCAGTCATGGATATGCTTTCAATTTCAGGTAACGATAAAATGTACCATCATTATTTTTTATTACCTTCTCAAATAGCTTATTTTTGAGTAAAATTATTCTGAATTGATATAAATAATTAGAAGATATAGAAAAATCGCATTCCGTTCGTGTCCCTCATTTATGGACACAGGATCAGAATCCGCGCCGCCCATTCCTCTTGTCACATCAAATATTTTAGAAAAGTCACCAAAAGTGCCATGCAAAAGACTTAGAGTTTTCAAGAACAAAAAGAAGACTTAAAGACTTAAAGAATTAAAAGTGCAACCAATGCGGGAAAAGTAACAATAAATTGAGAATAATGAAAATAAGAAAGTGAAAAAATTTTTAAGAAAAAATATAGAACAGTGACTGAGCAACTTTTGCTGAAAAGTGAACGAAAGTGAAAATAGTGACTCTCGGACATGCTTCAGAATACAGAAAAAACATAAGGCATAATTTTTACATGGATCCTAGTTCAATCACAAGCAATAGACGAAAAAGGTAATGTGAAGGGAAGAAGAAAAAAGAAAATATTTGTATAAGGTAGTGTAATAAATAAGTAACTAATAACCGCGAAGTGCTTTGGCCGATAAATCATTCTTGTTTCCGGACGCGTGTCACCAGAAGGAGTGACCATATTATCGTTGGCCCGGGACCAGGTCAATCAGAATCCGGTTTGACCGTTTCCTGTTCTACTGGCCTGTCCACTCTTCAAAGGGGTCACGCTAGCCCGTGCATTGGGTCGAGGGTCAGCCCAAACAACCTATCCTCAGGTCATCCCACCACGTTCACAATCCTGATTTATGGCCTGCTTCTCGCCTGATGGACACTCCTCGGATTTGTTGACCAAAAACCAACCTAGCAATCATTTTCGCAGCCGTCGAATTAATCATCATATACTTAGATTTTACTTAAATTCAAGTTAGTATGAGACTTAGATGCTCAGATAAAATAATTACCGAAACCAAATTCTTCCGAAATACGAAAATTCCAGAAATGTCAAATTCTTCAATAAAAATAAAACTGCCGAAAATGCTAATTCCCGAAATTTTAAATATCCCAAATTTTTGAAATCCGAATTTCGAAATTCCCGATATTATCCAATTCCCAGAAATAGTGAATTCCAGAAATAAATAAAATTCCTTATTTAAAAATTTCCGAAAATAGTAAATTGCTGAATTATCCAATTCCCGAAAAAAATTAATATTATAATAAACGATTATTTAAATAATAGAAAAGAAACTGTTACATTTTTTCTGCATTTTACAAATTCAGCAATTTACTTCTATCCGGGATTAAAAATGTCGGCAATTTACTACTTTCGAGAATATGAAATTTCGGCAATTCACTATTTTTTTAAATTTGAAAGTCGGAAATTGACTATATTCGAGAATTAAAAAATTGTAAAATTACTATTTTCGGGAATTTTGAAATTCGGGTTTGAAAATCTCGGACATGAATATTTTTCGTGGTTTTATTTCCTTTTGCCAATTTTGAATTTCAGGGATTTTGATTTTCTGGGATATTTTGTTTCGGTAATTATTTTTTTGGTATTTTTCCACATTCGGCATTTTGAAAATATGGCAAAATTATGTCATCCTGTTATAATCGGTTATCACCATATGACCTATAAAATGATTTGTTATTACTGATAGCCAATTTATACATAACTGCCAACTCTCCATTTTTTGTATGGAATTGACAAATAAAGGAAACACGTTACCACTTAGGTTTGGATTTTAACTATTAGAGAATATAACAGTAATCATTATTTCTGTTTGGGACTTTTAGGGCACCTTTTTTAACTCTTATAATATCCCTTGAGTGCCCCTCAGTGGGCTAAAGTGAAAAAGTTTGTGACAAAATCACAGACCTTTTGACAGGGATGACCTAGAGGGATGAATTTTTCTGTGATTTACAGATGAATAACTAAAGAATAGAGGAAAAAATATGGAGAAGCTGAAAATATATAATTTTCACTTTGAAAATCTAGCTTAAATTCGACATTTTTTGACAAAAGGTTGTATTATTGGATACCATGGGCGCTCAGATATTATATTACATATGTTACACATATATTTTAATAGATTTCGTCATGCCAAATCCAAATATGAGCTCTTAATCAACCTAGGACTTCCGGTTTATAAGGAAAATGCAAATGAATTACCTACCCAGGCAGAAATATTGTATATGGTGTGAAGTATTATATATAATATTCAATTTGTTTTATACATTTTTTATATAAAATAAATGAATATTATATATAATACTTCACACTATATATAAACTATATGTAATATTTCCGCCTGGGTATTTCGAACCTTCATGGCATATATGAATTCCACTAATGTAAATTTGACTATTTGCCGTATTAAAGGGGTTTTGGGATCGTTGAACTGAAATACAAAGTAAAAATGTCAACATTCAAAATGGCGGGTCCAATATGGCGGACCAAAATTGTAAGACAGAGCCGATATCATTGAAAATTACTGTACGGGGGGTTTTCGGGTCGCTGATTTCGAATCTAAAGTTAAAACTCCAAAATTCAAAACGAAGGATCAAATATCGCGGAATGTCATTGTGAGAACATAACGGATTTCAGGATAAAAATCGCTACTTTGGATTTTTTATGTCGTCGATTTCAAATCTGAAGTGAAAATACAAAAATTTTATGATTCGAATTTTCCGCCATATTGGATCCGAAATTTTGAATGTTGACATTTTGATTTTGCATTCCAATTCGACGATCCCAAAACCCCTTAAATACGACAAATAGTAAAATTTACATTAGTGGAAATCATTCATGCCATTAAGGTTTAAAATATATAATTCAATTGCAATTGTTTACAAATAGGAAGTCCTATGCTGATTTATAGCTCATAATTGGATTGAGCATGATGAAATCTATTAGAATATATGTGTAGCATATGTAATATAATATCTGAGCGCCCACAATATTGAATTTTTTGTCAAAAAATGTCAGATTTAACCAACATTTTCAAGCTAAAAAATATATATTTTTTCAGCTTCTTCGTATTCTTCCTCTATTCTGCAGTTATTTATTTGTAAATCTAAAAAAAAAATCCATCCCTCCAGGTCATCCCTGTCAAAAGTTTTACGATTTTGTCACGAACCTTTTCACTTTAGCCCACTGTGCGCCCGTCCACCTCTTAGTGTGCCTACAGAAAAGCTATGTAATCTACGCCCCCTTTTTTTAAATAAAAAAATAATTTAACAGTTCTCTTCGAAAAACATCAGAAAGAAGTGTGCTTCCAGCCTTCCACCTCGTCTGATTGAGTTTGACCCCTTGTCTTTGATGTATGAACTCAGGTCTAAAAGTTTTCATCTTCGAACATATATTTTTAACCTCCACCCTTGAAATTTGACATATTATATTTAACCTATGACCTTTCGTATTGCTAGCTGACCTTTTGGCTTCCGGCCTATGAGCGATGAACTGCATTAGCCTATGCTCTCTTAGCTTACGCTTTTCACCTTTGATATCTTATATTTTATACCACCCTCTGTTCCCCAATTCTGTTTCGCTAAACCAACTTCTATGAATAAGAAATAACTTATCCTTTCTGGCTGCCCCATAACAAAACTGATTTTTCAAATCCAGTGAATGATCACAGAAAAAAATATGATATTTGTAATATTTATCCTGACATACAACTCTAAAACATATGCAAGTGATATCATTGTGGAAAATAAGGTTTATTATGAGTACAATCGTAAGAGACAGCTGCATTAGACTATGACAACTACAATTGAAATTTTTAATTTTTCATAACTGAAATTCAAAGTTTAAAATTGAGGAAACGGAGAAAAATGACAAAATACATGGGAAAAGTGTACGCAAAGTACCTTGCGGATGTTTTCCCTGGCAAAAGTTGTCGAGAGCATTCCTTGTTACAAAATAATAACTCCCTTTAGAAAGGAGCAGGGGGTTTGAGAAAGAGAGGATCATGAGAGAAAGGAGGTGAGTGGTATGAAGAGAGGGGCGGAGGAAGGGTTGGGAGAGAGAAAATGTGAAGGGTCGGGTGAGGGGTAGAAGGAAGAGGGGGTGGGGTGGCAGGAGGATTGAGAGTGAGTGAAACTCAGATAGAAGGGACGATGGGTACAAGGGGTAGGGGCAATGGGAGGGATATGAGGTGAGTGTTGTGAGGACAGCGATGTGGGAAGGGGAGGGAGAGGGGGTGTACAAATGTGAGGGGTGATGGGAGGGATGGGAGTGCGTGTTATTAAGAGAGTTCTGTGAAGGGAGGGAGGGGCAAAGGAGAAAAATGGAGAAATTCAGATGAGGGGTGTGAGGAGAGTAAGATTCGAGGATGGTTTGGTAAAGAGTTTAGGGTTGAGGCCGAGGGGCCAAATGGTCTACTTTTTCAGGTTTGAGTGGGGGGGGGGGCTGCGCATTTACTGACTGGTTACGGAAATGGGTGAGGAATCATTGGAACTTGCAATCGGCAGCCCTCCAAGATTTAACAAAACTCGTTTACCCATTAAAATCTCATTTTTGTAAGCCCTGATTCACTTCTGACTTTGCCCTACATAAAAAATCGAAATAAGCCGCGTGCAGCACGTGAGAACTTATGCACGAGCATTTGCACCAACAAGCATCTTGAAGTCTAAGTTTCCCGGAAGCTGAGGGATTTCGCCGATCTCAGCGAGTTCTAGACGGTATTCTCTCTTTGGGTAGCGTAACGATTTGCGTTCGAAGCGATCAAATAATGAAGCATAAGGTGGAGAAATCGGGTTGCATGGTTGGGATTTCTAAAGGGCAATGCCGTTCGCAAATTGGTGCAAATTGGCGCGGACTACCATGCGCGCAGGACTCTAAAGAGTCTAAAGCAAGCTCGTAGACTCGACGCTAAGCCACTGGCAGGCAATTCAAAGTCCTTGCTACTTGTCGAGCCAACGCTGCAACGATTGAAATGGAGAAGAGGGAGAGAGTAAGAGAGTGAGAGAACAGAAGGAGAAAGAGAGAGGGCGTCTAAAGATCCTTAGTCGTCTTACGTCTAGCATGTTACGTCTTCAGGACTAAGAAACAACCAACGGGCTCCTACGTTCACGTAGACACCTTTTACTCGTCCCTGTACTTGTAAAGATGTTCGGCAGGGTGGTTTTGGCAAGCATACTCACTCCCTCAAGAAATCCCACCTCCTCTAAAACTCCTCCACCCACTCCTCACGTTCTCTACACAGCGAGCGATGCGAACATACGATACGAGCGTTCAAACTATTTCTCCGAGTTTTCAAGTTTTCGGCATTGGATAAAGTTCCGAATAGGTGAACCCTCCGATTTCGTTGAAACCACGTATACTTACGTATTTTGATGAGCTAATTACGAAAATCGTAATGGAACTTGGCGACAAGGACGTCTTCGTGGTAAAAACCATAAAAAACCCCAGAAAAATTATGATTTTTCTCTTTATCTCAGTAAATACGAAGAATGTTGAAAAATGTTTCAAACAAAAGTTCTAGCTAGTATAGATAGTTAGTTATCATGTAGGCGGGGGAATGTGAGGTCTCACCCCTGGCGCTCAAGCTGTAAAGCCTATTGTGTCATACCCGTGTTTATTCTCAAGGCAGTACTGCGAATCCGGCCATCCTTCGCCGAGTGTTTTTTGGGATCTCGGTGGGTTTTCGTTGCTATCAACGTTCTGAGATTTGGCAGCCTCCCTAGCAGGCAGCACTGTGCTGGTATGTTATGTAAGTGTATGTGTGTGTGTTTATTACTCAAAATCGGCCAGAGACTATCGAGCGTGGTGCCCCCTGTAGGAGCCCCCAAGCGCAAGAAGAACACTAACTCATTTTCGAGTCTTCACAGAATCAGCTTCGACCTCCAAGGCTAGTTCCCTCGACATGGAGCCCCACATTGGCAAGATAACAGCTTTTTCTGAGGGGTCCTACACTTTAAGGTGGGTTCCGAACCACCAAAGCCTCGGTAGAAAAACATAGAAAAATTTCCATTGGTACCCGGCTCAGGGATCGAACTTCAGACCTTCTGCATGGAAGTCCGACGCGCTATCGTCTGAGCCACCAAGGCTTCTCTAGCTAGTATAAGAATACATCTTTTTTGCATCATACACTTTTTGCCTTGAACCATTATTTTTTCAGAAAAAGAGGACTTAAACCTGGAAAAGAAGGCGAGCGTAGTTGAACACATTTTCGTAACTATTCAGTATATGCGTAGCCCCTCCCCCCCTCACTTAAACCTGGAAAAGGGGACGAGTGTGACCGAACGCATATCTGTAACTCTTTTCTTTTTTTTTTATTGTTTTTCCGACTCAATCATATTTTTCTCGAAAAATAATGGTTTTATGCAAAATGTGCGTGATACAAAAAAGACGTATTTTCATACTAGCTAGAACTTCCGTTTGAAACATTTTTCCGAATTTTTTGTATTTACTGAGATAAAGAGAAAAATCAAAATGTTCATGGGGTTTCTTATGGTTTTTACCATGAAGACTTCCTTGTCGCCAATTTTTACTATGATTTTCGTCATTAGCGCATCAAAATACATAGGTATACGTGGTTTCAATGGAAGCGGAGGTTTCACCTATTCGGAAATGCACCCTACAAAAATAAGGGAAATATAATAAAATCAAAGATACCGAGATTTTTCAATATCATGCTGTAGTTCATCAATTATATCAGAGTCTTCTAATAGGCCGGTTCGAGGGATCAGATATGGCGGTAAAGTGGCTGTTTATATTGAGGATAATATTGAGGATTTAATCGACATACCTGATTCTTTCAAATTGAAGGTTATTTTCAATTTTCGAACCCAATATTGAAGATTCAACCAGGAGAAAAAAAACCTGCTTATTTTACGAGTACGAGGATCTTATGTTAAAATATAGTAAAAAAGCATAGTTTTATATACATATATATATATATATATATATCAAGGTCGTGAGAAGTGGCCATAGGTGTGATTTATCGCGTTTCAACTGAGAGCTGGTGTCATTTTTAAATGGAATTTGCTCCCAGTGGGACCATGCGGTGGTTGTTTAACACTTTTTTTCAATTATATTTAACATCAGTCACCAATTTACCATTCTGTAAGATAAGTATACTTTTTTTCTCCATAACTGATTAAATGAATAAAGTTTTTGAAAGTATTTGGAATTCAATTCTGTTTTGAGGATAAGATTCAAAATTCAAATCATCTATGGAATTATAATATATATATGTAATTGTATTTCTTTTCAAATACGAGCATTTCAAGACTCTAATTCTCTTTATATTTAAAAACATGATCATTTTAAATAAAATTAATCAGTTCTTCCGAAAAAGTCCAGATATAAAATAGTTGTCAAACATTAAGATTTTTGAAGTTACGGTAGCTGGAAGTATACAGTGAGTGGAGAAAAGGTACTAAGGTAAGCCAAGCGTCTAGTCTGTTCGAGTACTTTGCTAAAACGCTGCGAGCAAGTTCGAAACTGCTTTGCTGGGTAGTCCTTATTGACTGTCGGAGTAGAAGCAGGGTATTTCTGAACATGCGAGGGTTGCTCTGGTAACTTCAAATTAATTTCAAATATACAGTGAAACAATATCTAATAACGGGCTACAAATTGAAAACGTCACTAGAAATATAATTGAGCTTATTGGAAAGAAATGATAATTGAGAAGAATTGAACTTAAGTGCAATACCGTCTAATTGTAAACTAATATTCAATTCAGTAGTAATCAAAAAAGTATAGTTATTTATTAGCTTGATATCATGATAGTAAATCGAGATACTTTGGCTCTGCCTGATTCGGCTCAAAGGACCAAATAAAGTGTTATTCAAATAAACACACTTTTTACTTGAATAATACGAATCCTTCACAATATTATTGAATCAAAATCTCAACAATCATGCGGTGGTATAATATTATTTCTATAAACTTTATATTATTTTATTTTAATTATTTTTTTATTTATTTTTTTATTTATTTATTATTTTTTGATTATTTATATAAACAAAATCTTTCTTCCTATCTCCTAGATGCAAACCATTAACAACACGTTTTTCCCAGACGCCTTTGAGGCACATCTCATTATTCAATTTTCAATTTATTTTCTTTGAAAATTGTAGGATGCGTTTATTTCCTAGTTTACGAATGATCAGATAAGGATCCAATGTCTCAAATCAGACGAAACAGGCCGAGTAGAGGATTTAAATGCAATTCAAAAAACGGTTAGTACAAGAACGACACCAGGGCGTTTATTGGGGCTCGACCTCGAGATAGGAAGAAGTGGTTTCGAGATGTCTCGAGTTGAAAGAAAGGGGGAAATTGTGAGATTCTAAGGGTGCGATGTACTGAGGGAAAAGAGGAAAAGAGAAAGATTGCGACACAGACAGATGAGAAGAAGAAGAAGAAGAAGAGAGAGAGAGAGAAGCAGCTAGTTGTGTAATTACGACGTGAGGATTCACAGACACGCGGTCTTCAGGAAGAAGCTGTCGCAATAGCATTGGAGCCTAGGGACACGAAATAACCTCTCGAAACGCTCTAAGGCCGAGAAACGAGCTTCTGCTTCCACCTCCGTATGCATGTACACTTGTATGCTCCTTCTCGCCATGTAGTATGTACCGCGTAAGCAGCATTATGAAGGTCCCGGTAAACCGGGACCTGAGAGAACCCTCTCTGGCTGCATTAGAAACGGGAGTATTTCTCAGCAAAAAGCTCCGTTCACAACGAAACATCTTATTCAAAGACGCTGCTGTCGACAGCCTAAGAGATGAATAGCATACCATACTTGCAATTCTCAAAAGTTGTTCAATTTATTGCATTCACCATTGAGACAATACTCTTTGTCAACAGTATTAGATTGTTTCATAATTTACATGAAGGTGTGGGAGCCACTGTGCCAGTATGGTCAGTCGGTCGCATACACGTGCAGAAATTGCCCTATTTATCCCCAATTAAAGTAGGGTTTAGAGAAGGCCCTTGTCAGGTTTTCCATTTTTGATAAAAAAATTTTAATCAAGTGTGGCGATAATCAGGCAACCATATACAAGTATTCTGTCATTACGTATAAATATTTTCTCGCTGTTCTGGTTAAAAATTAATAAAATAATGTTGAGATACAGATGGTATGTTAAGTTTTCATTTAGTGGAATTGGAGGGGTTTTCTTTTGAAAACCCTATTTCGGGAAATCTCCAGGAATACTTGGCAACGCCGAATTCAGAAACATAACCTATATTTTATCATAGTACCTTGCGTGCGAAAAGCGAATGTCACTTTGACTTTGAGCGTACTTCAGAGATTGTATAATCTAAACATTCATTGAATTAGTGAATATCTAAGAGACGCAAAATGGAAAAAGACGTCTTCAAAACCGCAGTCGTATTCGGTCAAAAAATATCGCGCTCGAAAACAAATAAATACAGGTAAGAGCGACAAGACATCTGACAGTTCTCATCCAAGTTCTCCAAAAGGCAATTTAATTTGTATAGTATTCTTTGGAAAAGAAAATGCTGAAAAAATGTATATACTAACCTCGATTATTGTTATAAATAAATTGAATTAGAGTTCTTTTCATATCAAAAGGTTTGTTTAAAAGTTCTCACCTAAAGATTTCAGTTCTTAATTTTCCTTAAAAAAACTAAAATTAGGTATTTATAATCTCTAGCGTTATTATTTCTTAGAATATAAGTGTGGCCATAGAGCAAACAAATGTTGTTTGGAACTTCTTGAGTAAAATTAAGAATTAAAAATCTAACCTTAAAATTTAATCGTTTAATTTTAAAGAAATAGCAGGAAAGTTATACATTTTTTCGCTCTGCACATACACTATTTGTACCAACTTATAATGCAATGAATATACTTTTCGAAAATAAAGATTTAATTTTAATTCGAAATTCGATGAACAGTCATTATTGTAAGATAAATGAGTTAATTTTTGATGCAATTCGGTCTTTTTTATAATAAATAGTGACTAAATGTGGAACGCGCGTTCGTTCACGTTTCTACCATGTAGCGTCTATATTTCGCCAGCTGATGCTTGTAGTTTGTAGTTGCTCGTTATTGTTCCTACAGTGTAGTGCTAACATATTTATATTTCGCATAATGATATTGAATATGACTGAGGACAAATTTGAGCTGCTGATGCGGAGATTCGGAAACTTGGAAATCTCTCCACAATAAAGTTGACCATCTCAATTTTTGAAAATAAGGAACTTAAAAACGAACATACCAAATTAAAGTCTATTATCTGGGAGCAGGACCGGAAATAGAGGCTATGGACGGAGCTCTCAGAAATAAAAATTTGATCGTGTTTGGAGTTGCTTAGGAGCACGATGAAAATCTGGAGAGCGTGGCTTGTGGGATTTTTTAATCTCATCTTAACATCGATCTACAAATGGAACAAATCGATACTATAAGACGTCTGAGTGTTACAAAGCGAGATATATCTCATAGGCCCCGGCCTATTCTGACCTAGCTTTGCTTATTCAAAGATAAAAAGTTCATATTGGCTCAACTGAAGAAACTTCTTGTTACTAGAATCATCATCTCCGAAGATTATACAAAAAAGTTCCAAAAGGAAGGAAAAACTCTGATTCCATACTTCACAAGAGCAAGGGAGAGTGGCCTAAAAACTTCCTTTACAATCTTTCATATGTGGAGGGGAAAAGATTCAGTTGCGCGGAGTTACAGTTGTTGGAAACCATGATTCGAGATGCGGAAGGTAGCAGAGATAGGGATGATACACTGGGAAGAGAGATCACTGGATGTAACTCGAAACGTAAGTCCTTGGAATCCCCTCCCACCAACTTCAACAGACAGACGAAAGTGTTCCCTCCTCTCATTCAGACCACTTTGGACGGACGTAAAGGAAAAAGAATTAGAAAACAGTAAAGAACTTGGGCTCGGACGGACCTGTCGCAAACAACCCAAAATTTATCTTCTGGAATTGTCATGTTCTACGCAAGCTTTTTTAATTCTAGCATTAATTTAGATAATTTCAATGTCATAGGTATTGTTGGAACCTGGTTGACTTAAGTTCCAAAAAATGCTCCCGTAACGCATAATCCCGTATGGAAATGAAAATGGGGGGCTGGTCGGGTACCCGACCAGTTGGCCGACTTCGAGTCGGGGGCTAGCCCGGACAACTGACCATTACCCGACCAGTTGGTCACGGTGAATTATTCGGGGACCGGCCAGTTGACCCGACTTATATCAGTCGGGGTCTATTCGGGTACTACCCAGGTGAGAATACACAACTGGCGCAGTATCACTATTGCTATGCTCTAAAGATATAACAAAACAAGTATTTAAAAAATAAATAATTATTGATTGCGCGTATTTTGTCTACAAATTTTAATTTACCTGCTTAGAATGATTACTTATATTACAGCTTGCATGAAAAAAATGCATGGACGTGAAGGAAGCTAGAGTAGTATGCCAGGACAGAAAAGTGTGGCGACAAATAGTTTGTAAACAGATTGACAATAGAGTGAATGACGCCTCAAACAAAGACCTTGGATACTAATAGGCCCAAGTGGGGAACCATATATAACAATTTTGTGACGCTCCTCACTTGGGGTGATCGCTAGACAGATTGATCAGCAACCTGGGTTGGAGCAGTGTTGCGGAATGAACGTGTCATTTAAATAAATAACACGAGAATTCCAGATTAATCTTAAACATCTACACCTAACACCTATATACCTATCTACCTTATACCCTTATACCGACCAACTTTATACCTATGTACCTATTTACTTTTCTCCAACCGAGCAAGTCACGCCTACCCCGAAAGGGAAATGGCTTAATGGTATAATAATAATAATATTACAAATACAATTTGTAACACTACAGGGTTTCGAACCCACGTCTATACCTGAATCTGTCACCTAGCAGTCAGTAGTCTTAACCATTGCGCTAAACCTACGAGTTGAAACTAGATCAAAAAGCCATCTTCATAAGCTACAGCTCAAAAAAGTTATAACAGCAATTTTTTAACTCTTTTTCCACGTTACTTGTTCTATTAATATACGACATCATAATATAGATGTAAATCAAATTAACTGCTAACAGGAACATAAATAAAATTTTTTTTAAATAAATAATTTAAATCGATTACAATTTTTCTTCGTGTGATATTTTGTTTTTTCGCGTTTTAGACTATTACAAAACTGTTGACATTGACACAAAATGTCATTTTCAATGAGCATTTAAAATTTTTATCCACGGAAATTGAAATTTCATCGAGTATTGCAACAATTTTTTTAATAGACAAATTTTTCAAAACTTTCCTATGACGTGTTGCTTTTTAGGTGTCTTAGACAATTTTACGACGATTAGGAATTATATCTAATGTAATTTTTGCTGAAAAATTACAATTTATCTTAAAGATGGAACTTATCATTTTTTTTCCTTAAAAAAAACAGGAAGAAAATCGTTTTCGCGATATTTGTATTTATAGTTTTTTGAAATTTCAGAACACATGAACAGTCTTAAAATCGCGTTAAATTGATATTAAAAATATTATCTTAAAACAAGAATAGCCCGACCAGAACCCGATTAGAACCCGCCTAGGAATTTTGACATAAAAATGGCCTACACAGAGGATTAAGATTTTGTGAAATAGCTCGACTAGTCCCCGACCAGCCCCCCACACAATTTTTCCAACTAGCCTCCGGCTAGTGCCCGATTTTTAATAGGGCCAAGTGGGGCTATTTCTACACGGGATGGTCATTATTTTTTCTCTAATGCTCTAAAAGAAAAGTAGGGCAAGTGGTGGCCTAACTTTTTTCATATACAGATCCTACCTAAATTGCGAGCTTATTGATAAAACGGAATATTGGATCCTAGTACGAATCACCAATATCAATAAGATGAATTTTATTTCGGGAATTTGTTAGTTTAATCTAGCGGTTGACATTGATGTTATTTCACAATTATTTGGAAAAACTTTATGTGCATTATCAGATGAATTTAATAACGTTGCTATCATTATTTTTTGCGATTTTAATAGTAGGATTGGATGTTTGGGTCAGAGTCCTCCTGAGATGTTTACTCACATTGATTTTTGTATCAATCGTGGTAGTCAAGATATTGTACATAGCTGGAGGGGGATGAGACTGGTCGAAATGATGGAAGATAAGGAATTCTGTTTAGTAAACGGCAGATCGCGGAGTGATAATCCAGCAAAATTCACATTCGTGAATGCAGAGGGGGAAAGCATGAATGATTTGGTTTCGTGAAATGCTGAGGCACTAAGTTTCATAAATTACCTGAAGGTGGATCACTCTGTACCCTTTTGTTACCATTTCCCTGTCGAGATGACCTGTTGTCTTCCTGCTTCTGATAGCTAGTCTAACATCAAATTTTATCAAATAAGCTTAAAGTTAATTCCGACAAAATCGATACTAACAGTTTCAGCTCGAATCTTACGGAGGTAATGGTTGATAGCACGAGATTAGTTGACATATACAAAGAAAGAAAAAGATTTTGTGGTCAATCTAAGCGTGACAAACCCCGGTTCGATAGTGATTGTCAAGAAGCAAAAATGTTATTACTTAGTGCATTAAAAGATGCCTGGAAGGTGCGGGCATTAACCACAATTTAATTAAACTAAATTGTTACACCCTTCAGGGTCAAATTGTCGACATGGTTAACAGATATAATGAATATATGTTCTCTCAATCCAGCTTAGGACATTTTCCAAATTCATCATCAAGCTGACCTCAAAAGTTTATACTTCTCTGATTGACCCACAACAAATAGGTCAACTGTGCAATTTGAGTGAAAAGGAGGATCTCTTACCCATCCTTACAAAATTTCCAATTTACTTGTCCATTCGGTACAGAGGGGCCCTGTACCAAGGATTTCTGCTGAATACGGTTACACTACTCAATAAGCAGTCGCGGACAATGGTCAAGGCGTTAATCAACCGTGCCGTTAATTGTGTCTCTAGGATATCAGGTTGCATCCTAGAGTATGCAGACCTTAACCCCGCATGCGGGGCTGTGCGGGGGTGGACTTACACTTCCCTAGCTAATCGTGGGAATCAAGATGACGTCGAAAAAAAATGCAAGTAGAAGCGTGTGTGGAGTTGGGAGGAGAATTTGATATGGCGGAAGTGCCGGATGGCAATCAAAAGTCGTGGGCCAGACAAGTTCGAACGTATGCAGACGAAAAATCTATGTGGATTTAGATGATGTGTGGGATAGTATGCAAGATTTCTGTAGCACAAAGCATAATATGTTCATGCCTATCAGGGATGGACTGAAGGAGGCACAGCTTTTAATGAAAAAGCTGGCAATGAGCTTAGGCTACGCTGAATCTTCATGCAAAGACGCGATTAAGCATGTCGGAAGGCATGTCGTGTACAAATATAGGAAGGAGGAAATACGAGCAAGATGGGTGAAGCGGCAAAACAGGCTAGCCAAACGAGTTCTCAGACGGAAGAAACTGTGAAAACTCCCACTCACCATCATAGGAAGCGAGAGAGGGAGTCCACTCTGAGTCCGGTTGAAGCTGGCTCCTCCAAACAAGCGACGAAGAAGCCTAGGACGCGCACTGCTGCAGCAGCGTCCTCAACTCCAGGGAAAAATAATGTGGGGGCGATTTCAGCCGCACCCACATCTTCCAAGAAGAAGAAGAGAAGAGCTCGACCCGAGGCGGTCTTGATAAAACCGGCTCAGGGTTAAGAAGAAGGTGAAACCGGACACCCTTGGTGTTAAAATCAGGAGTGTCCAAGAGACTCGGAAAGAAGAAGTCCTCATAGAGGTGGGTCCTGCAGCGGATGGCAGGGCGAAACTGTCTTCCGCCATCAGGGAGGCAGTTGGAGCCGGAAATTCCGTGCAGGAACTTGTTTTACGCGCGGAAGTCGAGGTCCTCGATTTGGACTTGACAAGAGAAGCTGAAGAGGTCAAGGACGCTGTAAGAGGTCACTTCGAAGGAATAGATCCGGAGAATGTGAAAGTGAACATGATGAAAAGGGCCTTCAGGGGACATCTGAAAGCCTAAGTGGAGCTTAACGAAGAACTGGCGTCGCGATTAATTCGGACAGGATATCTGAAGGTTGGTTGGATGTGTTGTAGGGTTAGAAGGAAGACGGAGGTTGTACGATGTTTACGCTGCCTGCACTTCGGTCATGTGGCAGCGAATTGTGATGGACCAGATAGGACTAGAGGCTGTAGAAGATGTGGCAAAGAGGGCCATAGGGCTGCTGCGTGCGAAGGTACGCTACAGTGCTACCTCTGCGCCAACAAAGATGGGAATCCCCGGACTGATCACCAACCGGGGACGATGAGGTGCAGGGCGTTCCGAGAGACCGCTTCAGTAAAGAAGCCTCAAGGGCGCGCTGCTTAGCCCAATATACTCAACCAGGATGCCGAATGCCGAAGAGCCCGTTGTGTGGTATCTCCACACTGCTGAGGACGATGCGTGCATCCTGGTTGGGCGTGAAGAGGTGAAATGCCAAGTTGGCTAGAAATCGGAAGCCGAAGCACGGCTTAGTGGCCTTACCCCCATGTCCTTGAAGTAATGCGGTAAGCGGTTCCGAGGACATGGGTTGGCAGGAAGAGGAGGTGAGTTTAGTGGGTATTACCGTATTTTAGGTCGAGTCCCACACCCAGTGCGTAAATGCATTCTCACCTCCTCTAAAAAAAAAAAAAACATCTCTTGTTATCTTATAGTGATCCAGCAACTCTTCGCACAATATATAACTTTATAAATACGTTTTGGAAAATTAGGACGTTCTCATTATTTGTATGATCACTGAAGTCTGTAGAGCGTGACTAGTAAGAATCGAATTTTTGTACATCCTTTAAATCCTAGTTATATTGTATATATATTTTTATTTTTTCATGTAGTTAATATTGGTTCTTTTTCGACACAGAATTTGGTTTTCTCGAAGGTAATAAACATATAAACATACATACAATTTACATGAAAGTGGTGATATATCCAGTTAATATATCAGAAAAATGTATTTACGCAAAACAGTTTTTTACGATCAGAGAAAAAGTTGTATTGAGTTATAATGAAAGCTTCATCCTCTCATTTGCTTTATGTTGAACTACATGAGTATCTTTTTGATACAGGTAGAATTATTTTGCTGCAAGATTAGCTGAAGTTTGTTGCAAAATGATTATTTTTTCTGCAAAAAGAGTCCTTTTGACAAAAATCAACCTAAAGAATTACAAAATTCAAGGCGAATTCAAAAGACGCTAAGGAAATTCAAAGTAATTTCAAAGCATGCAAAGATTAATGTGAATCCAAAATGAATTCAAGAGAAACAAACGGCGATTTTAAGGATAATTTAGGCAAATACAAAGTAAATAGGAGCAGCTATTCTAGAAAATGGCTGTTTCATATCTTATGATTTTTATTTATTTCAAAAATTTTTTTCATTTCGAATTCAATTGATCTGAATAGAAGGTATGTTAAACTGAAGCAAAATTTCGAGTCGAGGCAAAGCGGTTCATGAATATAAATCCTCTATACGACCTTTGTACGGAAAGTATCCGACCTGGTGTGGTAGGAGAAAAAGTTCATTCTGGTCAATCGCGATGATATTCCTTCAAAATTCTCTCGTTTGGAAGCCACAACCTTCTTCCAGTGATCTTCCCACTTTCAGGAGCACTCCTTAAAGTCAGCTTTAGAAATAGCTAACAGCTGCTTCTTCGCATTCGATTTTATTTTCTCTGTGTCTCAAAATATGCTTCGTTTCAGGGCATAATTCTATTTGGAAAACAGCCAAAAGTCACCGGTGCCAGGTCAGGAGTGTATGGGGCTGTCGAATTTGTGTAATGCCGTGTTTCACCAGAAATTTTTTAAAATGCCGCGATGAATGGGCTGGTGTGTTGTCGTGATGAAGTACCCAGTCCTCACTTTTCCACAAATCAGGTGGTTTTCTTCTGACTGCGTTACGTAATTGCTTCAGAACTCCTGGATAATACCCTTTTTTTACCCTCTAACCATTCATGAGCTCTCATGAGCTAGCGCTCATTGAGTAAGACTACTTTTGCTAGCTACTGCACTTGTGCACTTTGAGCAAGCTTGCTTTTCCTAGCTGTTGCGCTTGCGCATTCTGATTTAAAATTACTTTTCAGGACATCCAGAATCATAAAATCACTTCCTCATGAGTTGAAGCTTGACAGACTAATTTTGAGTAGTAAATGAAGACTTGTCATTGGCTTATCTTCAGGTCGTTTCCGGCTCATATTCGGATCGTTTACAGCTCAATCTTCGCTTGTTTCCAATTCGCCTCCGACTCGCCTACAACTTCCCTTCGATTCACCTCAGGGTCGTACAGCAAACTTCATACTCGTATGCAGCTGCCTACTTTCCGCATTTGCACCACAATATACTATTTTGGATGTTCTAGAATATTGTAGATTATTCTGGGATTCTGTGATGTTTTGCAACGGTGTTGAATTGCGTAAAGTTTTTGGCATTTTCTTTCATATTCCTCTAGTTATGAAATTTTCTATTAAGTCTGGCACATACTTGTCTTTTATAAAATATAAAATTTTTCTGACTTGTCCTAAACATTCTGAAGTATTGAGAAATTTTTTTTAGGATTTTCCGAAAATTTTTTAATTAAGGAGTATGTAGAACAAAAAATTAAAATATTACTTTTTGGGGGTCAGTACACTCCAATCTCAATACACCACTGGAAATATTACTACTCCACTTTAGTGTTTATAACACAGAAATAAACAATTCTCTGTGACTTTATAGCCAGTTTTAATCACTGCAAACCTCAGTGAAGAAATTTATATGCAAGTTGCTCAGATCCACCCTATTCACATTTACTTCCCATACCAAATATCATGCTTGTTATCTTTGTTTTCTACGTGAAAGCTCAAAAACTTAAACAACAGAGCTCGTTTCGAAAATTCATCAATAAGAAATAACTCATTATTTGAATTTGTTAAATTCTCCAAAAAAAGTTTCATCTGATGATTTCTTTTACAATTGAGATTTAGAGTATAGATCATCTCAAATATATTTATAGATAGTATATATTATCAATTATATCTTTCGAAAAACCGTTCATGAAGAACCATTTTTAGATTATAGCGATACAACGTAAAATATAACACAGAGTTTATTCCTTGTAATGAGATGTATCGATTGACCTTTTTAGGCCTGCCCTACCGTCATCCAGAGATGCTATTTGATTTTCAAATTAATTGTGTATGTTTATCTTCTTGCAAAGTTCTGTTGATTTGTCTATTCAAGAAAACCAAATTTTTCACTGCTAATCATCAATTTTATATAGAAAACATAATTGATGAAACATCAATTAGCATTCGCTAATAAAAACAAAATTTAGTTGATAGCTCGCCCGAATAAGGAATCAAAGTTATGAATATAACGAAGCCAACATGGAGAAAATTTGTTCACAATGTCTCTATGACTTTTAGAAAGTTCCAGGGAATAAGCACATGCTAAAATATTTAAAGTCTTGTATAGTGATTATTTTGATACCGGTTGAAGAAATTTAGATACATTGTATCAATTTTCAAGCCGTAAAGGCCGTTCAAGGTATATATGGAAGTTTTTGATAAGTAATAATCCTCCAAATTACGAGTATACTCGCATATATCATCATAGTCTCCGTGGCGCAGGGGTTAGAGTAATAGTGTTGAGTTTTATTTTTGCTCTTCTGAGGCGTTTGTGCTCGAGTCCTGGTCCCTAGTATCGAAGGAATCAAGTTTTTATACGATGTGGAGGATATTTCGATAATATGAATGAGCTAATAAGAATAAAAGGAAAGTTTTTTTGTTTCATTCTTCATCTGAAATTTTTTATGATGTAGCTGAAGTTTTAGTCTAGTCATTTTGAATGCTAAATCGATTCACTGAGCTTATCGCATGATCTTTCATGAATTCTGGAAATTAGTAACTTAGATTTTTTGTTCAAGCAGATTTGAAAATTAAACAGAATGTCTCTATGTCCTGCGGGATTAGATTATTTATTTGTGTGAAATTTGATGGAAAATTTTTCTTATTCTAGAGTGAAATCGCACATACATGACAAAACGCATGATGTAAAGTGATTGATTTTGGATGAATTTCGAAAGAAAGAAAATTTGAGGTAATTTCGAGAATGATTTCCTGAGCTGTCGACGTTCATCGAATTCCTTATCGAGGATCAAAGTCAGGAACCAATGGTTTCCACTTGGGTGAGCGTCTTGATGCGCTTGGCATCCAGGGTATCCTGCGAACAGTCAAAGACCATACGCGAGAAGCGTAGTCCTCGTCTTTAAACCGACAACATGGGAAATCCCCTCTTGGCAAACCCAGAGGGTTACCATGACGACGAACACGTGACGTAACCACCCACCATCGTACCCGCTGAAACAAATGAAGGCACGTCCTCCCTGCTGCCACTCACTCCTTCCACCTCACCCACCATCCACCACCCAAAACCTACCCCATCCGCCTTTTCCACCCTCCCGCACGTTCTCCCGTTTCTACGGGATCACCGCTGCAGGAGGTAGTTCAGAGGGATGAGAGCCGTCGAGGGTAGTGAGGGTACAACCGGAGAATCCCGGAGAACCGAAGGAAGGACCGATGATGTCCTGAGGGGTGAACTCAGGGAAAACTATTGCCCTGCCAACTGAAACACCCTTACTATACTCACAAGACGCATCAAGCATCGACTTTTCTATCGGCTCAAGCGTTAATTTGGTCGATCTAGCGATGAGAAGCTCACCGCGATAAAGAAAACGAGGATCATTTAGAGGCACGACAATCGTTTTTGTGGGATGTGGAAGGACCAATTCGAGTCGAGGCGACATGCAGATTCCTGGAGAGCTATTGTCGTTGATAGATGAAAGAGAGGGAATAGCTGGCTTCGTGAACACGTTAGGAGTAGAGCTTATTTACTTTCGTGTCAGATAATTGTAAGTAACAAAAAGATTAAGTGGCTCCAGAACAATAGGTCTAGAGTCAAGTGAACTTATTTTTTAGACAGTTCATTTGCCAATTTCATAATTTAATTTGATTTTCATAAATACACATAGGATCATATATCCAAATCGTGTCTCCACTACTCAACATTAGGCTTGAAACACTTTTCGGATTACATGGTTTTACATCAATGCTCTGACTATACTGCCGTACAAGGTAAAAAGATACATAAGTGACATTACGGTTTAGGGTTATTCTCTTAAACTTCGCAATGGAAGAGTCGACCTGAGCGACAATGTCACTTATGTATCTTTTTAGTTTGTACGGCAGTATAGGGGGAGCTGTCACACCTCTTAAAGGTATAAGGTATATAATAAATTGTATATGCCAATTGCATATTTTAATCATTCGTTTTGATGCTATTTTTGCTTCTTTAATCCACACTCTCTGAAAAAAACGTAACTGATAAACAACTTTTCGTTGCAGATTCAGAAGTAGCGGACAGTAATTTATACGAAATAACTGGGTTTATTTGAACATTTCTCGCCACCCTAAGTTGTGCAGTAGGGTGGCCCTTATTTTTAAAATTCAATGGATAAAAGATTTCGAAGAAAACTGAAACATTTTTGTAGATTTTTCACTTTTGCACATTTTTTACCATGTAAATCCGAAGCAAACTTGCGAGTAGTGTGCGAGAGAGGTAAACGATTTGGCTGAAATTTGAAACTGATTATTTTTTGGGCCATAAGAACGAATTTCGTGGGTATCAGCAATAGAACTTTGAAAATGAATTAGAAAATGTATTTAAAGCTGCTTTTAGGCCAACTCATTGTCACGTAACACCGTTCGTATATGAAGCGTTGGGTGAAAAAACAACCTAACTCAGAAAATCGTGTTTTGAGATAAATCGATTCAAAGATTTCAAGCTGTTACTGAACTAAGAAAATACTAAGTTAAAAATAAATCCTTTCATACGTATTTAATAATAATTTAGCTTTCCTTATATAAACAAAGTGAAGCTTTTTTTTAATTTTATGAATCGTTTTTGATAGATAATAAAACATCATCAATGAACTATGATTACTCAATAGATCATACGAAGCGACCTGAAAAAGACAAATAGTTACATCAAATTCAGTATTGTTATATTCCCAATATCAGAAAAAATGTTCTCGTATAAAAGAGGTAAATAATGTTGTTTAAAATTAAAAAGAACGGTATCGGTAGGTCATAGAAGGTCATGAAAGGTTCTTCAGCAGGTCAATCCATGCGTTTTGAAGACGCGAAATAATACATCGTATATACAGAACTGATGTATTCTCCATATTAAACAAGTTTTCCTGGCATGAACAAGATGAAAGGAATATTTTTAAATCTATACATCGGTATTGCTAGATCATAAGATGTCACGAAACGTTCAACAATAGGTCGAATAGTACATCTCGAAAACGCGAACAAATACGCTAATAGATACAGTATTGTAGCATTTCGCATATCAAAACAGCTTCTCTCATATAAACAATGCAAAGTTTTATTAAATCTCTGAAGGCCGAAAAAAGCAAATTTCTAATTCTTCTTATTAGACATAAGTTAACAGAAAATAGTGAAATACGCACACAGATTTTTTTGTACATTTTCGAGCTTTTGCGGTTGAAATATATCGAAATATGTCAGAATACAAATCTCCAGCTAGACAAATCGAGGTAACTACAGACCTTCTTTTATGAAGAAGCAAAATACAAATTCGCAAAATAAAATTATGGGGAAAAGCGAGTAAAATAGTGATAGAATAATGTTTTTTTTTGGGGGGGGGGGGGAGACCAAAGCATTTCTTACGTATGTTCAACCTTTCTTATTACTGTTTTAAAGTATGCTGATTGATGCATCTTTTTCCAGCTGAAATTACTTTTTGTATACTATTATACTCTTCAATCATTATTTGATTTATTTATTTTCAATTATGTAATATCTATTATTGCATACGTCCAATAAATATAGAGTTGAGGAGTCAGCCATTCTTGAAATCTGGTGTACATCACTCACGAAATTTCGTGAAATCCATGGAAATTTTTGAAATCCTCTATAGTCCTGTGAATTCTTTCAAAAAATCGATAAATCCCTTGAAATTGTTGAAAGATGGATATCGCGCATATAAATAATCTTGAAATTATTTTTAAATGTTTGAGTTTGCTAGAACTCCCCTCAAATCTTTTAAAAACTTTAGAAATACCTTAAAATTCTTTGGGATTCTGTGAAATCTTTTGAAATCCTTGACATTTTCAAAATCCCTAAAACACCAAATAGAGTTTTAAAGAATCTTCCATGACTCAAAATGAGTAATTTTAATAATTCTAATTCAATAAAAAGTATTACATTTGTCTGAAACGGCAGAACCAATATAACCTACAAATAAGTGGCGGATTTGTATTTTTATTTCATAGATTTTGATACATATTTTATCAATTGGTATACTGGGTGTACATGATCTGCATTTTTAAATTAGTTTATTTTCAAAATTGTTTTAAAATATCCCAAAATAAGTTGTCAAAGATTTGGATCCAAAATACTCATTGATTTTTTTTTAAATTGCCTTGCAGCTTTCATAGAAGATTGTCACGATTTTCACCCATTGTCATGATATAAATTTTACCTTCAAGCTAGACTGGAACATGTGAGCACGCCCTTTTGCTCACTGGAGATTAATTCTGAGCATCATGTAAGTGCGCCATTTGAGTCGATCCACTGCACTTAAATCACCAATATCAAGAAATATTTCATGTTGTTTAAGCATGCTCGACGCCTTGACTAAACTTGAAGTTTATGTGAAGAAAAAAAAATAAATTTGGATGCATTTTGAAAGAGGCTGCAATACATTTTTTACAAAAAAAATACTTAGGGTCAAAATTATTGGTGTAAAAATAGTTTTTGGAAATTGCGTGTGTTTTCATTAAATTCTTATTTTGTTTATTAAAACGGTATTTACAATTACGCTAGTTGAATTTTCAGGCGTAAATGAATTACGGACATGTTAAATAATCCAATTTTGTAAGGTGCTTAGTTCTTTAACGCATACTGATATGATTAGCTTTTATCTCTCTCAAGAATAGGAGTGCACCTATACCAGAAGAAAATAGTTTTGAACAAATTTCTGAGGAATTCGTTAGTGGAAGTCTTTCCATTTCTCTTTCACGTAGCAGTACCTTCGTCCTAGATATTTTTCTTCTGACGCTCTCTTTCTGCCTCTGTGAACCCTCTCGACTCCAATGTGATCCAATTTATTCTACAGTTATACTATATGCTCGGATTGTTACAATTTCTTTTCTTGTCCTAGTACGAGGGGTTACACCCCCTTTCAGAAGAAACATAAAAAACTGCATGGTCGGAGTATAGTGCGTTGGTGAACTGTGCACAGGAAAGAGACATACCAGCTGGAAGCTCGCATCCTAGTGATTGAACGAGAATTCTCAAGTAATTGGTACTCTCAACGAGACAAGCTCGTAAGCGATGCTCCAGAAGTCTAAGGAAAATCCTGAAGATGTTTTCTCTAGCTTCAGAGAAATAGTAATGGCATTGTTAAAATTTTCACAAACTAATCATAAATGAAATTCATTTTTGACATTGTTCAAGTTTATAAATTAGCCGATTAAAATCAACCTAGAATGATGATACTAAACAAATGATGATGATCAAACAAATGATGGCAAGCGCTTTTTTCAATGGACCCATAACAGCACAATTTCTTTATTTTTCACAAAAAAAAGTCTGGTTAATGTTCCAGCTTGTTTCTGTTACACTGTGCTTAATTTGAGCACATTTCTTGTACTTACAAAAGATTGTAAGCCTATTTTTTGTTTAAAAACAAGGTCTCTTTGCCCTTTAAGAAGCGAAAATAAAAAGTACATTTTTCTCGATCGGAAAGGAACTAAACCCCTCAAGGATGTACAGCTTGTATATTAAAAACTGAAGCCATGTTTTAAATGATTCATACAATAGAAGAAAATAAACATATTAATTATTGTAAAAAATATAACGTGAAAACCTCAGCATTCTTGAGATTAATAATTGTTGAAATAATGTATTTATAAACATTTTTATTTGGACTCATGATTTTTTTCAGTTTTAGGCTAAATTGCCAAATAAAGTCTTTAAAAATTAGTATCGTTGGAGAGTCATGCATATTAATTTTTCTACCAATTTTATTTATAAAGCACAAAAGAGATGCGTTATATATTCATATTTTCTTGTTTTTTCATTATATGTCAGAAATTATTATTGTATTGATTTTGGTTAACATTGAAGTTAAAAAAAGTCTACATCCTTAATAAATTTCACAATAATCAGGTATTTCAGTATCAGTTGCCCGAACAAATATTTGTGAAGCTTTCTTTATCAAAAGTGTTTCACATTTCATTTATAAATAAATAACACTATATTACAGAAACAATTATTCACTGAATGTTTGAATTATGAGTAAATATAACTGAATAATAAATAGAAAATTGAATTACTACCCAACCGAAAGTTCTCTGCAGAATCTTCATTGAGCGTATGATCGATGAGGAGCTAATTATATTAATAGCTTTATAATTAGCACCCCGGGAAGATCGTAAAATGCAATAGAAGGTGAAAGGGTTAGTTTGACAAACATTTTTCCCGTAAGCGTCACGACAAAACCTATTATCCCTTCAGATTGGTTATTTTCGGTAAATACCATTTTGAAGGGCCAATAATGTTGTTTTCCTTATTGTGCCCAGGCAAAGCCGAAGTTTTCTCTTCGTTTATCTCCCTCAGTCACCTTTTCTCTCAACTCTTTCTCTTCTCGCTTTTAAAAGGGGTTTCGGCATCGAGACCAACAAGCGTAATCCTGAAAGCGACACAGGTGTCGCTTTTCATAGAAATCACCCCAAATTTACGCGGTTATGGGACAAGGGGACTTCCCAGAGAGGAAAGAGGCACCAGGTAAAAAACGTTCGTCGCCGCTGGGGTTGTCGTACATGTCAATATCCGATACCTGCGAGTTTATTCGCGAGGGTGACAGCATCAGGGACAAAATTGAAAAGCAGGTCGAAAATATGGAAGCCAATTCTCGAGTAGCGTTTGGGAAGGGAACCAATGGCTTATCCCCGATCACAAAGTCATGACCGTTTCTAAAACATTGAAGAAAAAGCTTATGAGATCAATAGTTGATCAGAAATTATAGTTGTTTCATTTAAGGGCAAGGACATCTAAATTTTATGAACTTTAATCATTTAGTTGTGTATAATGCTGAGGCCCGATAGGCCTTAAGGGTATTCGATAATCACCATTTGAACCTTATCAGTTTCTCCAAGTTTTCCTCCACAATAATTATTATTTTTCACTAAAACTTTGGGAAACGGTGAAGAACCGGCCTAATGATTTATTGAAATTTTCAACAAAGCAGATGAGAAAAAAACAGAATTGAAATGAAGGTAAAATAGGTTTTTGAATTCCTGAAATATAGATTCCAACAACCACCTGTTGCAATATAAAACCCAATTCTTGGAGAAATTGTATGAAATGAACTTAAAATTTCCTCATGAAGTACCTAATTTCGCGATATTTCTTGGAGAAACATAAATAGTTTAACATATTTTAAGAAAGAGTAGAAAAGTAAACGATACAAGATGTTAGGAGGAGGAACTTAATTTGCAATTTGAGAAAGACGAAGTGAAAGTAAAGGGAAAAATGAAGAATGAACCGGAAGTCGAACGAACGAAATAACGCGAGTTCTCGGCAAAGTAAAAGCTCGAGAAGGAGCACCTCCCTAGAGGCATCGACCTTGAACTACATTTTTAATTGCGATCTCCTGGCCCCTGCTGGCTCCTGCGGGTCGTAAAAACAAAGGAGAAACAGTTTTCTGTGGCGTTTATTCCGACACCCACCCCCTTACTCTACAGGAACCCTCCCCCACTCTCGGGGCCACAACCCCTCTAAGCAACAAGTAGCGCGTTCATTTAAGACGTGTCGGCGTTCTTTTGTTCATTTTAAAAAGCGTCGCGAAATTCCGCTTTAAAAGGAAAAACCATCCGTCGGAAGGAATGAGAATAAAAAGGTGGCTGCTTGCTCGCAGCAATTGAGCAAGTTTCAAACTCTTAAATTCGTCTAACTTTTAGCATCTTCAGCATTTCGATAAAAATACATTTTAGATCCTTTCCAGGTTATATTTGCAAAATCTGTGAATTTAATCATTTAAAGTGCTCACTTAAAAACATACACAGGGGTGTACTTAAAATATTTACATCCAAAAAGAAAAGAAATCGTAATTGTTGAATATCTCCTGTATTCAAAGAATCGCAATTCTAATTGTTAGATATCACAAGCATTCGAAGTAGGTACATGAATTCTGAAGTTGAATGTAAACGTGTACTTTCAACTTTGCTACAACAACAACAACAAAAAAACCTGGTACTGGCTTACTAGAATTTTAATAGTTTCCTTGGTTTGTTAAGGGGATTACTAGACAAACTAGTTAACCTAACAACAGAAATTTTGGTTAAAGTTACTTAGGACAGGTAATTTCAAGTGTTTTGACGGTCATATTAACTGTGAATATCATTGCAACTTTGAAGAATAAAAACTAGTAAATTGAAGAAAATTATTTCGAAAGTTAATCTGTCTTGACAGTCAGGCTAACCACAAATATTTTCAACTTAACTACTGTCAAATACTAAACATGAGTAAGGTTAATAGTTTTTTCATCTATTTTCCTCAATGACTGTCACTGTATTTTTTGCATTTAATTTTTAAATTAATTTATGTAGTTAATGGAATTATTCTTATGCAAAATTGAAAAAGGAATTGTTATAACCCTATAGCACGCGTATATAGTCTACGTTTGGTGCAACGTTGTTGTCGTTGTATCTCTACTAGATAACTTTTGATGGACTAATCGTATTGGACTGCTCTTTAATACACTTATTTAGGGGCTAAAAAGAAACTTCGAATTCATTAACCAGCTTTTTTCGAGGGGCGAATCACTCTCGAGAAAACTCTAAAAAAGTTGAATGTTCTCGACTATTTCAAATTATTCCTTATTCTCAGATAAGTTATTAGAGTATTTACGTTATAAATACCGTAAATAGCATAACGCGCATCAACGACGTTTTGAGTCATCGACTCGTCGACTCATCGAGACTGCTCGAAACTCGTTCCACATTTTGTATATTATATTATAATCCACTGCAACTCGCTTCTTACTTCTAGCTGCCTTGCCGTTTTACTTATTCGAATATATTTCCGTATATTTCAAATTCTTATTTTAAGTTAAATATTGATATTTGAGAGTGAATCGATCATTATCTTATTTAGCAAACGGTTCTAGTTTTCACTATCAAAAAATTGTATTAAGCCCACATATTATTTCAGAAACTACCTACTTCTACTCTTATTGTATAGACCACTCTTTCAGCTGAGCAACGTTCACTGTTTTTGATTTTCTTAAATATTCAGGTGATTAGTTATTGTATATTTAACAGAAACCGAGATAATTGAAGAAATTACAAAAAATTCATCGCAAAAGTCGATCAGAAAATGAACATACATTCTTTCTGGATTTTTCCAGAATTTTTATTCCACTCGTTTTAGGCTTGGCCGTTTGAAGGTTAAAAAACACAAATTATCGCCTTCACCCTCCTTTGTTATCCATATCCATATTCCTCCACCTATTTTTTCATTGTAACTAAAAAGTCATTTCTTCAAGTCAAAAACCTTCGCATTTTTAAATTTATCTGATTTTGATTGTTTGAAAATAAAAAAAATTACAAAATTTTTAGTGTACCAAATAATACATGGTTTAATCGTTGATTATGGTGCAGTAAATTATTGCCGAGTAGGTGACAAATAATCTGTCAGTATCATATTTTGAAAAACATTGGTAGGGTCGAATTTAAAAACCCCCTTAAAAATTGAAATGATGAAAATTTGAGAATAATTTCACACAGTTACAAAAGAAATATTTCATTTGAATAGAAATGATTTTGAAACGGTTAAAAATACAAATCATTAGTCCCTCAAGTTCAGCTTCTATCATGCTCATTAAAATGGATTTTTTGCACCAGACGTAACATTACATTATAATTGGTCACGTGACACTGTTGTAATATGCATGTCCCTAAAAGGCACACAATCATATTACGATTTAAAAACGATAATAACTATATTAAAGTATTGGACAATTGTCCAATGGCTCTCGAATTCAGCGAAATTATAAAAGACATGTTGCGGATATTAAAAATTCTAGTTTTTGGTGGGTTATTTTCACGTAAAATCATTTTTTCTACTCTCTAGATACTAACTGTTAGTCAAATTATAGCTATCTGCTTGCTTCACCAATTTGTTAAAATGAAGTCAATTTTGGTCAAATTTTAACCGATTTTTAATAATATTTAACTAATTTTTAATAGAAAAAATTACCGCTACATTAGGAAAATAACATTAATAATTCATTAGTTTCTGACCTAACTTACTGAATCACTGACTGACTTTTTTCTTTTCAATAAGTAATTTTTAACTAATTTGGATTTAAAGTATGTTACTGATTATCATTGGTAATATCTTTGGAAAATTTGTTTTCCCGAAAAATCAATTCGGATACGTTTAAGACAATTTATAGATATTCCTAATTCTAAATCTAATGTAAAATTTTTTTCAGGCACAACAACGAAATATACCAAGAATAATACTCTCTCAATTTGAATTAGGGAGAAGTGTAAGTAAGATCCATAAACTGAGTTAAATCAGTGTAGATGTCAGTATAGATGTTTCAAGATTATTCAGTAAATTTTGCTGATCATTCAGTAAACCTTCTCTCTGATTTGGTTCTCAATCATTTCACTGATTTTAAATTATAGAGTTTAAACCATTGGACCCTATTTTCATGAATCTTTTTTTTCTAATGAAGTTTGAAGAAACAGTGATTCAGAATATCAATGAATTTCAATCAGCCAGGTATTCCCTTAAAATCCTTTTCCGCCGTTTTTCATCTGCATCTCCTTCTATGAAATTGCATTTAAGTTCTCTTCAAATTTTGAAATCAATTTCAATACCTACATCTTAAGAGTCTCCTACACGGAGAAACTGAAATTTCAGTCTTCTTTGCCTATTCTCAATATTGTTAATATTCTGCAACACGCGCGTGAAAAACTTTAGTGAACTCTCGTGACTGATACCCAAAAGCAGGACTAAAAAAGGGAGGGTTGGAAAAAATAAGGGTCTTCGATCGGTGGAACGTCGATTCCCCTATCAAAGGGAAACGCTTTCGGATGCAATATGAATTTATAATTTCCACGCATGCCGCGACGCGCTCATCTCTCCCTTTTTCTCTTTGGGTTCGGCTGTCGTTCGTGTCATATAAATCAAAATCAATGGTATTGTGTCCCTCGCGAGAAATCAAGAGAAACAGAGAGTGTGTGTAAAAGAGAGAGAGAGAGAGAGAGAGTAAATGGAAAAATATAAAAACTCGGTCAAGCTACAACAAAACTTTCCTGCGATATAGGAAATGAGAAAAGGGAGAGGGTTGCCAGGTAGACTCTAGATTCTAGAGAACTGTGCTAGGATACGAGAAAGAACTACCTAGGCCTCCAAGCGGTAAGAGTATCGGTCGGATATACATATGTATGTCGACCGAGGGTACAATGTATTCAAATTGCAAAAAAAAGGGTTGGGCTTTCGGGACGATGGGTAAAAAATGCGACAGACTGGTTAACGAAGCGAGATGGTCCATTGAAACGGCTCAATGGGATGCTGGTCTTTCCTCTACTATTTTTCTCTTATTCTCTTTTCTCGACTCCGTTGTGTGTGTGTGCTTCTGATGTATGCATTTTCAGAACGTGTGTGGGTTTTCTCGCTAACTAGGCAGGTACGTGACAGCCATATGCCAAAACCTTTCGTCCCAGAAAGCCGCGTTCTCTCTCCTTTGACTCCTTTTTGTTCAAAATCCCCTTTGGTTATTCTAAAATATCGTGCGAAATGAGCATTTCTTATGTGATATTCAATACGCTTTAGTGAACTAGTCGAATATAATCAGTGTAGTCAGAAAGTCTTCTTGAGAGGAAGTAAATTTTAGGTTTGAAAATTTCTTACATTCTTACTAAAGTGAAGGCAGACTTTTCCTAATCACTTCAAGTATTATACTTGTATTATAATCCATTAGCTGCATATTAAATTTGAATCACAGATGTTTTTCTGCGGCTCGTTTCGCTCGCAAGTTTGAGAGGTGAGCGCACCTAGGTCGCGCGTCTGTTGAATCTCGCGCTTGTGCGTCCAGTTAGGGCATTGCCTACACCTAGACCATCTAATCTGGGCATCTATTCAGGTCAGTCAGTCTTTTCAGGCCCAAATCGGGTGCTGGCTAGCCTATCAGACCCAAAACATTTCTTAGTTTTAGATCCAAATATTTCCTGCACATTTAAAAAAATATCCAGGGTGTTCATAAGTATAAAAATCAGAAATGTGCATTAGAAACAACACATTTTTTCTCATCATCTAAACAGTCTTTGTAACAATATTTTTTAACTTTAACCATCTTTCTTTTTTTATTAGTTCTTAAGAACAACTAATTAGCGCTAGATTAGCTCAACAAAATAGAGATATATAAGCTTGTCCAGAGTAGCGTTCAAACGTACAAAAACGTTCCACTTCTATTCAGCGCCCTAATAGACCGCCTTGAAAGCGCGACATTGGCGATCAGGATGATCTAACCTGGCCCCGAATAGTTCCCCGATAAGTTTCTGCACATGAAATTTGTGCATAGACCTTTTAAAATTAAAGGTGAAACCATCGACAGCTGTAATTTGGCGATGGTGAATTCCCTTTTGTTAAAGCTCCTTCGGCCTTAACGAACATCTTCTGATCACGTATCTCGTGCTTCGCTCTCGATTAAAATTTGCGCAAGGAGCGAAATCTTCTAAATTATGTTCAACTCTATTATATTGAATGTATATTAATTTATGATTACGATGACAAGTCTTTATTCATTACTCAAAATTAGTCTGTCAAAGCGTCAACTCATGAGGAAGTGATTTTATGATTCCGGCTGTCCTGAAAAGTAATTTTGAATTGAAATGCTGAAGCGCAACAGCTAGAATAAGCAATCTTGCTCAAAGTACGCAAGCGCAGCAGCTAGAGGGAGCCTTTTTATAACTGCTTTTTACTACGGTTTCAGAATTGGTGACCTTCTGCACGCTATAAATGACTCGAAAAGCGAACATTTCGTGCATGCGTTACAAAAAATATTGTAATACGCAAATAGTAATTTTTTTGTATTTTTATAATGACCTTAAATTATTTTTCTTTTCAGCAATTTAACTTAAAATTGGTTTTTAAATAATTGAAAACCTAAAAAAATAATCAACATTAAATATATGTTATATTCCCAAAAAATAATATAAAAAAATCCCGAAATCACACCTTTTTGACCAGGAGAAAAAATATTCTTCTTATATGATTTTGATATCCCAAGGAATGTTTTTAGGATGGGAAGCAGTCGAGATAATGGTCTTATTTGACCTAGTCATCATTTAAATGTGAATGTGAATCCTCCTGATTCAATTGAAGTGCCTATTTTTCATCTGAACCAATGTCAGTAAACTGAAATAAGGTCGTAATCAGAGAAAAGATTAATTATTTATGTGAAAAAAACTTGTATAAAATTTACGTATGAAAAAAATGAAATTTTGAATAAAGAAGCTTGAATTATTCCTGTATCTTGTTTTGGAACATTTTGTCATTATTAAAAAATAATCTGCTTTTCTGCGCATTCACATTCTTTTCATTGTTCATTTGTAGTATTCGTGTTTACGATTAAAACAAAGCCATGCGTTTTACTAAAAAACAGTTTAGGAAAAAGTTGTCGTTCTTTTTACGGTGAATAATTTTGTTTCTTAACATGTTTTTATATCTTGCATAGTTTTACTGAAAAATAAATTTAAATTTTATTTTGAACCACAGTTGTCACTATTAAAACAAAAACTACGCGGCTGAATAAAAAATGGGTTTAAGAAAAGTGTATCTTTTTGATATGAATAATTTTGTGTTTCAGCATTATTTCGTAGATTAAATAGTTTGGCCGCAAAATAACTTTTTTATTTTCATGTGACTCCGGTGCATTTATGCATTTTTATGCTACAGCGTAGAGTATCGTACTGTTGTACATTACGATACAGCGGAAGATCACTTTTCACATTACAAACCGCTGTATCGTAATGTACAACATGACGATACTCTACGCTCCCGCAAAAAACTTGTAAATGCACCGGAGTCACATAACATAATATATATGCGTCTCGGCGCATACTATACTATTGATAACCTGCGGATGTCTCCCATCTTCAAAACGTTCTTTAAGGATTCATAAACCAAAAATAAAAATTAAAACAGCTTGTGACACGATTTGCATGATTCACTTATAAAATGCTCACTGTTTTCCGGACTAAAACTGAATGGTGATATTTTATAATGAAAATGAGTCAGAAGCTTTTAAAGTAATTGTATTGAATAATACAAATTTTCAGATTAACTATTGATTATTAATATAATTTAAAATGATTAATTGTTGCAAAAGTGGCTTCTTTTGTCACAAGCAGATTACTTTTTATCATTAATAATTCTAACTTGTTTATTGTTGCTGGTTACAATATGATTGACACTGGAAATCCCATTTGAATGCGGTTTCGGACATGGTCCTAAGTGGCCTTCACTTACAGCGAACACAACATTTGCTCGCTCCGAACGTAAACAGGCAGGGCCGCGATAACGATTCCTGTTTAATTTGTTCAAATAATAAATTACAAATATTATATTTATAAGAAACACGCTCATCGTTTTGACGAGTTTTTAAATCTGAACAACTGAAAAGTCAACATCGAAATCCGCTGAAAATTTTCTAAGTGGGGGGGGGGCCCCATTTTATAACTTTCTTAGTTTCATTCCCACTTCCACTTTTTCGAAATTCACATGAGGTATTTCATCAAATTGTTGTTACAATTAAAATGTATAAGAAAAGACAATCGACGTGAATTTTGAAAAAGTGTTAGTGATAGTGAAAGTGAAAACGTTACATAAATTTTCGACCAACCTGTTGGGCTCAATTTCTATCAAATTAATCAAAAGTGTACTTTTCTTCTGTAAAACTTAGCTTGGAATAAAAATTTTTAGGCCCTACTTGCTTTTTCCAAGCAGTTTTCTGAATTGATTTCTCAAGAATTCTTTAAATATATCCCAAAACAACACAACCCTTATCTGTTATATTTCCTACTTGGAGAGGTAAAACTGTTATATGTAAAATAAATTTAAAATTCAATGTGGTCAATAATACATCAATCATAAATATAATTAAATTAGTTCTCGTGAAAATTGTTCAAGTTCATTAATCTCATTCCTGATGTGAAAAAATACGCACAAAATTTTGGGGTAGGGTGTATGTATTGCATACTGGTACTAGTAGTGGTATCCAATACCCTCTCCCATATTTTCTTAAATTCTAGATCGTTATTGAAACAATATTTTATCAGAAAATCTAAATATTTTATGTTGCCTGATTTATTATCTCTAGAACCATGAAAATTGCTATTTTTAGTTTTACCTCTGTAACGACAAAATTTACATTTTAAGTAAAACTCAGCGTAGTAGTTTGGCTTGGAAGGCAGAGTGTAGTCAGGTGAGTAAACAAATCTCGCTTCCGATGAAGTCACATGCCTATGTCATTTCTAATTAACTAGACGTGATCTCGCATCCGGACAGGAATCACGAATCAGGGAAGTCGAAATCTGATTTATTCCCATTTCGCTGGAGGCTGTGCGGTGCTCGTAATTCTCTCACGACTGCAACGAACTCCGATCTTCATCAATGACTAATATTCAAATTGAACCGCCAGATCGTAGAAGGGCATATAAAGTCTGATCCTGGTGGCGGGAAGACCCCTCGGCATTTTTAAAAACATTTAAAAATTTTAATTTCTCAAACATATATCGTTATTCGAAATTGAAATGCCCATCTTTTGTTCCTCTTGAAAAAAGTTGTAGCTCTGTGCATTCTTGAAATAATTTTAAAAAATATGAATTTTGAAAACTGAAAAAAATTGGTTTTTTCTCACTACAACTCGCTCTAATTCACAGAATATTACAGATTTTTACTTCGAATTTGGAGGAATTATATTTCAAAGTATACTTTAAGCGTTAGAGTAGTTTAGATTTATTTGTTTCGTTATGAAAAATTGTTAATGATGTTTTTCTAGGTAAGTATACGAAAAATGGTTCCAATATTTTCAATCGCAAAGTCTATCGATGTAAGTTTAAGCTATCAAAAACTCCCAGCGGATGAAATGTTTATTAGAATTTGTAGAAGTTTTCTGTGAAGTTTCACTTCAATTGAACAAAGTGCTAATAACCTACGAGTGTTTTATTCTCTCGTGCACCGCCGCGAGAACATTACTCAGAGGCGCCTTTTAGCTGGATAGGCACGGCCGTCTACGAAAATTGTATTTTTCAACATCAATTACTGTGTTTTTTTATAATAATATGATAAATCATTTTAACATTAAGTATAAACTGGTTAATTTTTGTATGTAGTTCATAGTTTCCCAATAATAATCATTATGCTCTCTTTCTTGCTCAAAAAGGAAAATTATATTTTTCAACATCCATTTGTTTAAATTATGTGATTATTAGTTATGAAAATATATGCTCATTTAAAAGAAATGCGAATACATTAAATGATTAAAGTGGGACGATGGTCGTGGGGGTTAAGGCGTAGGCTTTGGACCCACTCCGTCGGCTTGCGGGTTCGATTCCCGCCTCGCACTCTGGAAGAGTCTCGGTGGCCCATGCGGTGAACACTTGCCTAGCAAGGGAGTTGTTCATCTCCGGAGAGTCGTGGGACCGGTACCTCTAGCGAAAAAGGTTCTCTGAGTACTTACGGCTGTTGCTCTTGGTGGTTCGGAACCCACCTTAAACTGTAGGTCCCCCTCCCACCACCAAGTAAGTGTGTGGGGATTGTGTGAAGGAATAGGGAAGAGATACAAGAACAGTGTAAACCCTTAGGGGACACATTAGAAGCTTCCATTCCATTCCATTTCATTAAATGATTAAATGAAATAAATTTAATAACATTAACTCATAATATTATATAAAAAAGCATAATAATTTCATTGAAAATTCCCTTAGTTAATTCAATGATTTCATCGATTTTTCTTCTAAATAAGAATATAAGATATAGAAGGTAGTTTTATTGTTTGACAAACTTTAATACCTTGTTCCGCTTTGTTTTTGGAAGATTTTCTTTCCAGTTTTCTTCCTGCCTTGCTCTCTCTCTACCACGAGGAATGTATTCAGTAGATGTCATTTTGAATCACTTAGAAAATGTATTTATTCAGCTATATTTTGAAATTCACTAGACTTGAATGAACTTTTTGAGCCTAAGCTCTTATCCATACGATGTACGAATCTATTCTGAAGATTTGTATGTGCAAATTTGTCAAAATTTTCTATTCCTCTGTCTAGGGCAAAAGGCTTTTCCTATGTTTACAAAAACTGCCAAGAAAAATATGTAGAAGAAAAACATGTACAAGAAAGAAAGAGAAAGAAAGAGAGAGAAAGAAAGAAGGAAAAAGAAAGAGAGCATAATGCTTATTATTGAGAAACTATGAACTACATACAAAAATTAACCAGTTTATACTTAATTTTAAATTATTTTTCATATTATTATTAAAAAAAAACACAGTAATTGATCTTAAAAATACAATTTTCCAACTTTCGTAGACGGCCGTGCCTATCCAGCTAAAAGGCGTCTCTGAGTAATGTTCTCGCGGCGTTGCTCGAGAGAATAAAACACTCGTAGGTTATTAACACTTTGTTCAATTGGAGTGAAACTTCCCAGAAAACTTTTCCAAATTCTAGTGAACATTTCAAAAGCTGGAAATTTTTGATAGCTTAAACTTACGTCGATAGGCTTTGCGATTGAAAATATTGGAACCATTTTCGTATACTTAAATAGAAAAATATTATCAACAATTTTTCATAACAGAACAAATGAATCTAAACTACTCTACGGCTCAAAGTACACTTTGAAATATAATTCCCCCAAATTTGAAGTGAAAATCTTCAATATTCTGTGAATTAGAGCGAGATGTAGTGAGAAAAAACCAAATTTTTTCAGTTTTCAAAATTCGTGTTTTTTGAAATGATTTCAAGAATGCACAGAGCTACAACTTATTTCAAGAGGGGAAAAAAAGATGCCCATTTAAATTTCGAATAAGAATATATGTTTGAAAAATTAAAATTCTCAAATGTTTTTAAAAATGCCGAGGGGCCTTCCCGCCACCAGCGATCAGACTTTATATGCCCTTCTACGATCTGGCGGTTCTTTCGTCTAAAGGACTAGTCCCGGAAATACACACACGCCTAATGAATTTCACTCATAGGTGTATTTTGATTTACTTTTTACTTTGTTTACTTTATTATGATATAATTATTTAATCATTTATCATTATATCCAAATACACTTAGTGACTTCCTAATTTACTATTCACAATAGTAATTCTTGCAATAGTGACACTATATCCTCCCTTTCTGTTTTCTTTTTGTAAAAATCAATATTATAATATGAAATTTTACAACCAAAAGTTTCTCAGTGCAGTTCACAGATTTAATTTACAATTCCCCAATTTCCATAAAGTTATTTTTCAGCACCCCATGGATAATAAGTGTCTTGCCTAAAAGGTAAAGAATATTTCGCTTCATACAGACCCTCCTAATAATGAATGATGTAAAGGGGGAACGTTGAAGAAGGAAACACGGAAACACGAGATAACCCCTTTTGACACGGACCGACAGAAGACTTTTAGATACAACCCTTTTCTCCAAACCCTTTCTAAGAATGTACCATTCAAAAAATTTCCCCTCGGGGCACACATCATACTGCACTGCGTAAAATTTAAGAAGTGTATAAAGCTCTTAAACTTTATTTAGAATCGCTAAATCTATATTATATGAGGAGATTATACGCTAAAATTTATTTTCATGGGAATATCAAACCAGAGATAAATATACTTCGAATATATTTTATTTCCCACATTGATTTCTTAAGTTTACAATAGAGGTATTATTAAACGACAATTGTAGCTCCAACTAATGTGCAGGTCTGATAGGATCTTGAGCTAGATCGGCCAATTAGAGGTGTTTTTTTTTGTGTTCAGAAATTCACACAAAAAATTTGTAACATGTTTATATAAGAAAACTTTTTTGATATTCAAAATACATATACAACTATACTATATCTGATTTATTCGTTCGTGTCTTCGAGACGCATTTATCGATCTACTGTTGAAACTCTTATGAGCTACTAGTACCGATTTATGAAGTATAAAAAAATTGCCTATACTGTTTATATGAGAAAAACTTTGTTGATATTAGGAATACTATAGTAGTATATCTGATATATTTGATCGCGTCTTCGAGTTGCGTCGATTGACCTATTAACGAACCTTCGATGAATTTTCATGATCAATCAGAAGCAACTCATGAAATTTAGAAGAAAAGGATAGATTTTTCATATGAGAAAAACTTTTTTTTATTTGGATTATAAAACCACCGTAAGCTAAAAAGCTCTTTGTTATAACAGAGCACATTGATTCCCCTTATGATGGTGTCTCTGATATTCTGAAAATAAGATTTTCGGTAAGACGGAAACATAAGCTTGAAAAATATTGAAACTGTCAATTTTTTTGATTTGTTAGAGAAAATCCGTTCTCTATGAGAATGAAAATTTATTTGATACCTATAAAGAAGTGCCTTGTAGCATGGATATTCCATTTTTTCAAATTTATGCAAATTTTTTGTGTATAAATAAAGAAAACATTGGTGTCAAAATTCAAAAAATCGCATTTAATAAATTTTAAAAACCATCTTAGTAGTCTAGCAAGTTAGATTACTCACTTTAAGGAACAGTGAGGAACAGTTTTTATAAAACATAAATTTCAAACATCTTCAGTATGTAAATTTTTCAAACTCGTTGTCAAGGTGATTTCTTTTTTGGTTCTATGACGCCTTGACATCGAATCGGTTTTCATAATTCAAACAATAAATTCTGTAAGATGGTCAGTTTTTTTTTCGTGTATGCATATTTTGGTCGAGTGCGAATGTTAAACGGGGAAATGAATTTCATTGTTACAGGAAATGCATCGCTTTTGCATGAAATGAGCTCGTCGACCTCGAAATCGCTGAATGGCGACCCTGGCCCAGAAACAAAAGCGAGAAGAAGCTTGTGAATAATTCAACTAGGAGAGAAAATGAGGAAAGAGTTCGAAGTTTCCTTCAAGAATTTTACGCGCAACCCCGCAGCACCGTTCATCCCGCTCTACCATTATGGAAAGTGAGTTTAGAATCTTTTTGAAACTTTAAGATACTCCTTGATATCCCTCGACTTTTCAAGTTCTATGAAATAAACTTGCTACCGATTGTCTTTTTACTTTTTATGTTTTATTACACTATGTCTCATTTCGTCTGCTTATTAAGTATTATGAAACTTCGTTAAAGTCAAAATTTGCTTAATACAATTTAGTCATTCAAACTGAAAAAATAAGATACCTACGTTAAATTAATGGCTGTGGCTAGTCGTCTAGATTTTTCGGCAGAATAGCGAGAATCTTGTAAACTTGATTGGCAGAGCTGGAAAAGGGAGAAGAGTTCTGTCCGTCCCGCATTCGTCGGAAAAGCTGGACACTTCCAAATTAATTAATATATTGTTATTTAAACGGGAATCATACTTCTTTAGATGGTTGAAAATAAATTTTCCATTGTTCAACATTAACATTTTCATTTTACTTACACTGTTAGCAAAATTGGTATGAGGTTTAATATGCATGTGTGTGTGTGTGATATAAACATGCACTACTGCTACTGAAATTTTATATACATTGGTGTACTGAATTTAATACACAAGTCGTTATGGCAGAGTGCATGAAAACAGAAAGGGCTCTGAATAGTAATTAACCTTTTCGGCGTAAAGTCCAGATTAATGTATGTTTGACTGGAAGAAGGTATCATATTTTAATTATTTAGAATCAAAAATTGCCACTAAAATTATTTTTAACTTGTGTGAAATGGAATTATCTTATTTTTGAAGTAAGTGATTAACACGTATATGTATGGGTAAGAATTGAAAAATCAACATAATTCACTTACAATCAATTCGATTTTGGAGACGGTATTTTATATTCAAGTAAAACGTCTAATCCCATTAATCATAACCCTAATTACAATCGAAATAGTGATAAGCAAAATAAAAAAAAAGGTACTTTGATCATAAATTCATTTTTTAAATGTTAAATAATAAAATTTCTACTTCATTACTTGTGAAAACTCTGTGAGGGTAAGTATAATTTGTATAATAATGTATAAGATTTGAACTGATTTTTGTACATTGATAGTTTATTTTCAATTTATAATAATTTTTGAAAGATCAAAAATAGTTTTTAATGTAATCTGATATAATTATTATACTAATAATTATGTAAAAACTACTTCATTTTTTAAAGTGTAGAACCTCAAGTCAAATGGTAGAAAAACACTCTTCTTTTTCCTCTGTAGCTAAGTAGGAAAATTAGGGTTTGGGCTGAAAACGTAGGAAATTAGCTGGATGCGGGGATTTAGGAAAATCTTTCATTCAGGTATTGCCTTTTCTCTAAATCCCTGGTTTATTCGAGAATTTAGAACGCATGCAGGTAATTTCTCTGAGTTCCTAGAGCATTTTAAGTATTTAGAAAAATCTGTGATTTAAGGATAGAATTAGTCTAGGCTGCGTCTAGTCGTCCTGAAAAATTGGTGGAGTTAGAAAAGAAGATAGACTAGTCGTGTCGAAAATATGAACGGCTAGCCAAGCTTATGAAAAATATTTGATTACTCATCTTAAATTTCGGGACGACGAGACACTTCGAATTACAATTTAATAGATTTGTTAAGAAATTATTTAAAATCATTAAAGAATGAATAAAATTTGTTGAATAAACAATTTTTTTTAATCTTCTTAATTAATTTTATAAGCAGCCATCTTTTTTTCTTGAAAGTATACTTAGCCAACAAAGTGCTTCCTGTGTTTTTGTTCGAGGAATCTAACTTCACCTTAAATATTACTTGTCAACAAGGTTATGTCAGTTCAAAACAACACATGTTATACTCATAGTCTAAGGATTGCAAATGGCTTCGTAACAAATCTTTTAAATTATACTAGCTAAATATATTTTAGTTTTAAACTATAGATAAATTATAAAGCAAAATTCAATCAAAACTCATTACGTATGCTAGTTCCATTTTCATGGTTACTTATAACATATGAATACATTGTTTTAAGAGGAGGAGGAGGAGGAGGGGGAGAAGAAGGAAAAATCTTGCATAAGACCATAAGCCCATTACGAATTTATTGCTTCAAATTATTCAAACGCTAACCTAATTTCTTTTGTTTCTGGTGAAGAAATAATGTATGTCCTAATTATTCTTCTATTTAAAATAAGTTTTCTGGTGGTCCTAACTTTGTTTTTAAGTTTTCGATTTTTAAAAAATAAATATTTTAGGCGAAAAAATGCTTACATACATAACACTTATAATTTATCAAAAATCTCAGAGACAAAAATTTCCTGATTTACTCCATAATCACAAAATATATCTCAACATTTTGAATTTACATAAAACCAAAATTGCCTTTTCCGCAAGATAACAAAGAGCTATTATTCTTTTGCAGTGGAAAGAAAGCTCCCGTCAGTTTCGGTAAAGGCGCCAAATTCTTTTCCCTCAGTGGGTCTGGCCATCAAGGGGTGACTTCCGTGGCTCCTGGTGCGCGCCCGTTTAATTCTACAGCCCCGAAAATTTCTCCAGATTGAGTTTTGAAAAGAGATCGCTTGCCATGACCTACCGCAAAAGTCGCTCGGAAACTGAAAGAAAAAGGACCTTGGTCTCTCGCACTCGAGGTACGAAAGGAAAGGGGTAAAGGACGTGGACCGCTCGAATCGCGAGGGGGTCGTCGAGGTCCGGACGTTTCGCGGGGCACATGGTACGCTAAAACAAAAGAGCGCGGGGGCAAATTACGGATTCAAACGGCTCCCTTTTGTCTTTTCATGTTTATTTCTTTGTTTTTGCGCCGCCTGCATTGTTTGAGTTGGAGGCTTTGCCTTTGTGATAACTATGAGAGCTTTGTCATTCGCTCGAACTGTCTTTCTCTGTCTTTCACATTTCCTCTACAATTTTCGGAATTTGTTCTCTCTTCCTCTATTCACTGCTAACCTTTTTTCCGAATACTCGACAAACTCAAAGCCAAGGATTCTTGAACCGATGTGTTTGTTTCCATCTCGATGTACTTAATTCAATTATTACTTAAAAACAAACAAACAATATTTGGTTATAATAGTCCTAGATGCTAGATTAAATTTAGCTTTCTTTAAGGTGAGAGCATGTTTAAGTACATCGATGCAATATTTGTTGGAATAGTAATTTAATTTCCCTAAACAAATCCCTAAAGTTTATAAAATACTGGAACTAGTGAATTGTTCATTTCTTTCAAGAACTATCCTTGTGATTATCATATGCAAAAAGGCACTTTATCACATGAAGTAATATTAAGTAAAAGGATATATTTGACGTGAATTCAACAGAGTCCATCGCCGAATTAATTCGACTTCTTTGACACGTTCTAAAATGTTCAAATAACTCTGAATATAATTTTCACGTTGAGGTTCGAATTACAAATAAAAGTTTCTATTCATAAAAAAAAACTTTTTACAAGAAAAATCTCTATAGGGGTTCTAAAATAAAAGGCATGAATATTTTCTTTTTCTTAGTACTAAACACAAATATTATTTCTTGCTTTACAATTGCTATGACATATAAAAATACTTGATGAATACGTATTATATATGCGATATATTTTTTACGCTTGTTCAACTATATAAAAAATTATATGTCAACAAGGAATACTTCAACGAAATGAACGAGGTTATTACACCTAAAAAGCGTAACTAAATTTTTACGTGCAGTAACCTCATGAGGTTACTGTATATAAACTTATACATGAATTGATGTCACAATATCAGAACCAGAAGACGTGAAAGCCTTTAAAGAATTCAAACCTGATCTAAATTTGCTTTTCCATTTCTGATACATATTAAAATTTCAGTATCCCAAGTAGCGTGACTCAGTGTCGCAGGCGTGAATAATTCACAATCTCAATTCATAATAAACGTTAATCTAGAATGGATTCTAGGTCCAAATTAAAAGTTAACGAAATAAACTAAAATGCTTTGCATGTAAATTTGAATCATTCCAAGTTTCTATATTTGAAACTCCATATTCTACTGCGGTGATATTTAATCAATTTCCCATGCATCACTTTTGAACTACACTAGAGTTCCTCTATAGCAGTTCCCTCTAGAACTGACAAGGCGGTCCAAGGGGACGAGAGGGAGGCGTTTGTAAGGTCAGCGGAGTTGCGATGTTTACGGTTCGGCGCTATAAGAAGCCACAAGCAAGAAGGAGAAGAACGGTTCGGAGAGTCCCGCTATAGCATCTTTGTCGATTAATGGTTTCCCCGAGACAGCTGCTACAGAGGGACTCTAGTGTATTTTATTCTTAATATAGCTTTCAACAAGTCAAACGCAATTTAAAATCATTGAAAATCACTTGTCATTGTAAATTTTAATCAAATAATTAAAAATTATAAGCATTCAAAGCTTCAGAAGTTAGTCAAGTTCTATAGTTAAGACACTTAAAATTGAATAATTTTCACTATTAACATTATTTGAAGTCCAGCAATTCAAAATTTTATTTTTTTTCAAAATTAAACAACTTTTATTTTACTGAAAAGATTTTTGGAGGATCGGTTTGATCAACAATTATATTTAATTTGAGTAAAAATAAGTAGCAAAATCGAGCTAGAACAGTATAATGTCAACTGTTGGCTGAACACTCATGTCGGTGTTTGAACAAGAATTCGTATTAGTACTGCGCGAGTAGAAAACTAGTAATACTGATTTCGGTTGCCAAACAGGACTTAAAGTTGGTATATGGTTTGAAACTCCCGTGCAGGTATACCACCAGTTATTCATGTCAGTAGTAAGCCAGTACAATACTAACTTTCACTGAACTTTTCACAGAAAAAACAGAAGTGAATTTTTGTTGCGAGTAGTTTTCAAGTAGATAAAGTTGAATTCTTTTGCATCGAAACAAAAAAAGATTCAATAGAATTGACATGATAACCATTTCGCATGTGGTGAGCAAATTTTTAACACGTTAAGCTAATTTTTTTTACAGACAAAGATTACTCTGAAATCGCTGTAAAGATGACATTTTTTTTTCTGTGTAATGTCGGTATTCGACCAGTAATGCCATTCCTGCACCATTAGTAAAACCGTATCACGCGAACCGTTGACGGAACTTCGGCGTCGTTATTCCGCCAGTAGTGACAGTTAGTACTGGGTCAGTTGTAAATCAGTACTATGAAGATGGTTAGCGAAACTCTGGTTTTTGTATTTGTATTTGTATATATAGCTAATTAAAATATAGGAAAATCCTTGAATCGAGATTAAAGTTGGTGGTTTCAAAAATAAAAATTACTTCAATAAAATATATTTTAGTTATATTGATTTCATTTTACTATATTTTTCTGTTCGCTTGGATCAGAAAAATGGCTTGAAAATGACAAGAAAAATGAAAATTTTCATAATTTTCACAATTTCTCGTATTTTAACATGAGTTTGTGTACATAAAAATAATTTGTAATAAGGTATATTATACTACCCAGAAACTTATATTGTAATAGTATACTACTTTTAGCATATACCCGGATTATAAAAAAATTATTTGCTTGAAAATAATGAGAAACATAAAATTTGTTATGATTTTTTACGATTTTTCAGTACTTCCGCTTCAGTGAATTTTTAATGGTTTCTATATTACATAGGCACTTATATGTATCATCATAGAATATAACTTTTACTGATCTGAAGTTTTTCCTACACATTTTCACTTAAATTAAAAATAATTTTCTATTCACATTTGCTTCTCATTTCAATAATAAAATATTTTTTCACAAAGTATACAAAAGTTGCTGCCTTGAGTTTTCTCAATTCAACGTTCAACATACCTTCTATTATCCTAATGTGAATAAAAGTGTATCAAATTTTTTTACGAGCATCCAAGTCAATGTGGAAACAACTTTTCATTTACGATTTTTTTGTTGGTAAAAAGTATAAAAGTAAACGAGTGATAAGAAAGAGGGGGGAGGGGCGTTTGGATTTGAAAATGGTGTCTCTTTTTCCGAGCGAGGGTAGAATTTTCCTGTACGATGGTCAGAACAGTACCCTCGGGCTTGTCGACGATGGGTTGTGGGTCGAAGAGGGGTAGACGGTCGGCAAGGGCCACGAGATCAATATGTATGTTGGGGGATGTGGACCGCGTGGTGGTTGGGGGTGGCCAGCAGCCCTGGCTGCTGATTGGCCAGCGGCTACCCCGATGCCACGCCTACACCCACACACGCTGTCTTAACCCCCTGTAACCACCATCTACTCCCGAGCCTCGGTAGGGTGGAGTAGAGGATGGCAAGAAAGTACACCTCGATTCCCATACTCCACTTCAACCACCACCTGCCCTGACTAACACTGTTACTGAATTTGGCGGAATCATCGAAAATTGAAAACCGCCTTAGCCTACTCCTAGACTTTACGGCGAGAAAATCCCAGAATCTACTTTATGTTATGTACCACTCGACCATCTACATTCTACATTCTACAAGCTCCATTTCAATGAAAAACTTTCAGATGACATTAAAAAAAAAGAGTTTTTGAACATTTTATTCTTGGAACAGAGAATTGTAAGTTATGATCCTTCAATTTACCAATTGTGCCAAGAAATCAGCAATTAAGTATAATTATGTGATAATCTTGCAATTAGGAAATTAGAATAAAAATAGCTGTATTAAATATAAAGAACTTTCGTTATGCGTTTGAGCTATTTACGATCTTTAGCCATTAGGTATAGGTGGCGGCAAAACACTACACTCAAAATAATAATCTTTTAATTGTGTTTTAAATTCTTTTACCAATTTAACCATTACTATTTTGATAACTTTGAAAATCAATACAAGTATGTATTTGTGAATATTTAAGTTGGGTGTACACTTTGCAAGGAGAAAAGCCTTCATTTTCAAATCGAAATGTATTACCTCAAATTCTGGCAACGTAATACACTTTCTACTAAATCATTATAATTGATTAAAATAAAATGTATTATATGTTACACTTAAATATCAAACTCAAGATTTTCCTTGACGAAGTGTAAAGAATCCAATGGCTTAAGAATTCACCGAATGATAATGTATAAATGAATCTCTTATATAGTTGTTTAAAAAAAATTATTGTTGAAATATTAAAAAGAGCTAATATTTTGAGAGTTTAATATGATATTTTGAAAAGTAGGTATACCAAAATTATCAGAAATGTTCTCAATCGCATCCGAATTATTCAGGAAGTCATCAACGTATGGCACTAAATAAAGGGGAAGAATTATGGATACATCGTTCCCACTTCGGAAGCGAATAAGGGTTCTGTAAGAGCCCAGTCACCTCAGCATCAAAGCAAATTTTTGTGAATGAAGATTGAAAAGTCAAACAAACGATTTTTCATCAGACTATCAATTTCTTGATTCATTGCCAATCTTCTCAAAGGGGAAAAAACATCTACTAGAAGCTCTCAAAATGTCTGTTAAAGATTGTTGAATGTCAGCATATATATATATATCAATCAGTTTCTATGCGTACATTTGAAACCTTAATTATATGTCATCAAATAATATACCTTGAAGTTTTATTAAAAATTGTGCAAAGATATAAATGAAAAGTATGAAAAAAGATTTTTTTAAAAGTCACTAGGCTTCGCGCCTGATACTATATTTACTTCGCGCTGCGCGCTCGGTCTTTTTATTTCCACCACATTTGTGCAAATACCTTTTAAAATTAAAGGTCAAAGTATCGACAACTGTAATTTGGTGATAGTGAATTCTCTGTTGTTAAAGCTCCTCCGGCTGTAACGAATACATTCTTATCACGTACCTCGTGCTTCGCACTCGATTTTGTCCAAAATGCGAAATTTTTTACATTATATGTTCAACATTATTATATCAAATGTATATTACATTTATTTATGTACGTCGACCAGTGATTGCTTATTTAGATATTGCAAAATAAAATACGATTTGTATTTATCATGATTAATTTAATATTTGTTCCTGATTTTGCATTTATTTTTTTTCCATGTCATGCTTTTATAATTGAAGAAAAGTGCGCATCATATAAAAAAACAATTTTGCTATTATGCATTTTATTGCAAGTTGTGTCGTTTTTTCATCAATTAAATTTGTTAATTAAGCTCTATGTTATATTTCACGATTCGTACCAAAAATATGCATCCTAGCGTAGAGTGGTTCTATGCAAATTTGTAAATGTAACTTAGGCGGAAAATTTTGTTAGATAAAATTTTATTGTAGCGTGCATCGTTTTTCCAAAAAGTTAATTTTTATTATTTTAAATGTATTTATATAACAGAAGTTTATAATCAAATTTTATATCTTTTTTGGTTGAACAAATTTTGTCTTTCCATCTTTTTTCGTACCTTGCGTCGTTTTTCTACCATTTTTCTTTATTGTTAATGTTACTTTCCACGATCTAAACAAAAATTACGCATCTTATAAAGAAATGATTCATAAAAAACATGTAGCTCTTTTTTGAATGAACAACTTTTGTCTATTAATATTTTTCGTGGTTTATGTCGCTGGTCCAAAATTTTAATTTATTTTCTTCTTAAATCAGTTTTTTACAAATGAAACAAAAACTACTTTTTGAGTGCACATTTTTTTTCGATTAATTTTTTTCTTTGTGTCTTGTATATTTTGACCGCAGAATGGAATTTTTGATTTTTCATTATTTTTTTTGTCCGATAAAAATTAGATTTTTCGATTTTTCAAGAAAATTAAAAAAAGTATTCTAAAACAATATTGTAGGGTAATCGATTTGATACATACGCGGTGATTCATTATAATAAATTTAAATTAAAAATTAAAAATTAAAAAATTAAAATTAAAAATTAAAAATTAAAAATTAAAAATTAAAAATTAAAAATTAAAAATTAAAAATTAAAAATTAAAAATTAAAAATTAAAGATTAAACATTAAAAATTAAAAATTAAAAATTAAAGATTAAAAGTTAGAAGTTAAAAGTTAAAA
>CAKNXH010062058.1:84165-99441 GCA_932178445.1 Andricus quercusramuli | reverse complement strand
AGTAATTGATGAGACGCTATACGTTTTGGTAAATTGAAATTAGAATGAATTATTTTACGTATATTTATACTTTTAATTAATGATTATCCACTGTAGGATGGTCTCCCCTAACTCATTATTGAATTAGTAATCTAAAATTATTCAATTCTGAAAATTTTCTATTTAATTTAAAAGTTGCACAATTTTGAACAGCTTTAATTAAAAAATTTTTTAATCAGATAATTTTTGATGTCTCAATTAGCAATTGTACAACTTGGAGTGCTTTTAATTTTAAATTGTCTATTTCTCGAAATTTTAATAAAATTCTATTCAATTTTTGATACAGTAAATTTTAGACAGACTTAAATAGAAAAATTATAAAAATGGAAAATTATCAACTATTATGATTTTTTATTTTGTAAGTTTTTTAATTGACAATTTTGAACAATTTGAATTAGTACCGAAAAATATTGAACTTTTTATTTTTAAAATTGTTCTACCTTGAACGTTTTTTATTTAGAACTGTTCCTTCCAAATTGGAATAAAATTCTATAATTTTTAAAGATTCCATTCAAAATTATTGAATTTCATACGAAACTATTCTAAAATTGTCAAATTTATAAAATATTAAACTGAAATTATTAAATTTTTAACATCATTAATTTAAAATTATTTTAAATCTGATGAATTTCAAACGGATATTGCACAGAAGCGTTTAAATTTCAAGCGCCCTTAATTCAAAACTGACTAATTAAAAAAATGTTACTCTAAAATTATCAAGAATTTTTTTTATCGTACTGAAATAATAAAAAATTATTATTACTATATTATTTTTAAAAATTATTAAAAATAATATTATTTCAGAACGATCAAAATCGAATAACTCTCGATAATTTTAGAGTCAAACTTTTGCAATCAAACAATTTTAAATAAAATTAAATTACTCAATATTTGAATCTTCAAACAAAAAATTAATTTGCATCAAAAGAGTTTAACTTTCAACCAAGTAATTTTATTTCCAACCTAAATGATGAATTTTCAAATAAAATTATGAATATTCAACTGGAATATTTCAATTTTTAAACAAGAAAATTATCTTGCAAAAAAGGTATAATTTTCTACAAAAAAATCGATTTTTAACGAAACATGTGGATTTTCAATGAAATAGTTTAATTTTCAATTAAAAAAGACAAATTTTTATCCAAAGTGTTGAATTTTGAAGAAGAGATCAATTTTCAACCAAAGCGATGAATTTTCAACTGAAGTGATGAATCTTCAACTGGAATAGTTGAATTTTATACCAAATAGATGAATTTTCAATCATAAATATTAATTTCCTACAAAAAAGGTGAATTTTTCACAAGTACATAAATTTTCAAACAACTAGTTTAATTTCTGAATAAAAAATAACAATTTTCAACCAAATAGTTGAATTTTCACTGAAAAAGATACATTTTTAACCGAAAATTGAATGGTTAAATTTTCTGTTAAAAATATAATTCTTAACGAAAAAAAAAACTTTTTCAGCAAAATAGTTAAATTTTCTACTGGAATAGTTAAAAAAATTGATTTTCAACAAAGTAATTACATATTCAACCAGAGATTAATTTTCAATTAAAATGATAATATTTAACTGGAATATTTGAATTTTTAATCAAGAGAATTAACTTGTAAAGAAAAAGATAATTTTCTAGAAAAAAAATCAATTTTCAACTAAATATGTGAATTTTCAACAAAATAGTTGAATTTTCAATAAAAATAATGAAGCTTAAAAAAAAAATTTATTTGCATCAAAAGAGTTTATTTTTCAACCAAGTAATTTTATTTCCGACCTAAAAAATAAAATTTGAACCAAATAGTTCAATTTTCATCCAAACAAGATAAATTTTGTTCAAAAAATTGATTTTCAATAAAGTAATTACATTTTCAAACAGAGATGAATTTTCAATTACAATTATGAATCTTCAACAAAAAAAATTAATTTGCAACAAAAAAGATTAAATTTCAAACAAGGAATTTTATTTACAACCGAAAAGATGAATTTTCATCCAAAAAAGATAAATTTTCAACCAAAAATAGAATGGATAAATTTTCGTTAAAAAATATTTTTTCAGTAAAATACTTAAATTTTCTACTGGAATAGTTAAATTTTGAGTTAAAAAAATTGATTTTTAATAAAATAGTTACATTTTCAACCAGAAATGAATTTCCAATTAAAATTATGAATCTTCAGCCAAAAAAATTAATTTGCAACAAAAGATTAACTTTCAACCAAGGAATTTTATTTACAATCTAAAAGATGAATTTTCAAACAAAATAGTTGAATTTTCATCCAAAAAAGATAAAATTTCAATCAAAAATAGAATGGATAAATTTTCTGTTAAAAATATCATTCTTAACGAAAAAAAAACGTTTTTTCAGCAAAATAGTTAAATTTTCTACTGGAATAGTTACATTTTTAGTAAAAAAAAAAATTGATTTTCAACAAAGCAGTTACATTTTTAACCAGAGATGAATTTTCAATTAAAATGATGAATCTTCAACCAAAAAAATTAATTTGCAACAAAAAAGAATAACTTTCAACCACGTAATTTTATTTTCCATCTAAAAGATGAGTTTTCAACCAAATAATTGAATTTTCCCTCAAAAAAAGATAAATTTTCAATCAAAAATAGAATGCATACATTTTCTGTTAAAAATATGATTCTTAACGAAAAAAAAAGTTTTTTCAGCAAAATAGTTAAATTTTCTACTGGAATAGTTAAATTTTCAGTTAAAAAATTGATTTTCAACAAAGTAGTTAGATTTCCACCCAGAGATGAATTTTCAATTAAAATAATGAATCTTCAACCAAAAAAATTAATTTGCAACAAAAAAGATTAACTTTCAAGCAAGGAATTTTATTTCCCAGTTAAAAGATGAATTTTCAATCAAATAGTTGGATTTTCATCCAAATAAAGACAAATTTTCAACCAAAAATAGAATTATTATATTTTCTGTTAAAAATATAATTCTTAACGAAAAAAACGTTTTTTTTCGGCACAATAGTTAAATTTTATACTGGAATAGTTAAATTTTCAGTTAAAAAAATTGATTTTCAATAAAATAGTTACATTTTTAACCAGAGATGAATTTTCAACCAAAAAAATTCATTTACAACAAAAAAGATTAACTTTCAACCAAGGAATTTTATTTACATCCTAAAAAATGAATTTTCAACCAAATAGTTCAATTTTCATCCAAACAAGATAAATTTTGTTAAAAAAATTTATTTTCAACAAAGTAGTTAGATTTCCACCCAGAGATGAATTTTCCAATAAAATGATGAATCTTCAAACAAAAAAATTAATTTGCAACAAAAAAGATTAACTTTCAAACAAGGAATTTTATTTCCAACCTAAAAGATAAATTTTCAACCAAATAGTTGAATTTTCATCCAAAAAAGATAAAATTTTAACCAAAAATAGAATGGATAAATTTTCTGTTGAAAATATTTTTTCAGCAAAATAGTTCAATTTTTACTGGAATAGTTAAATTTTTAGTTAAAAAATTTATTTTCAACAAAGTAGTTACATTTTCAACCAGAGATGAATTTTTTATTAAAATTAAAATTTTCGGTTAAAAATATAATTCATATCGAAAAAAAAAGTTCTTTTCAGCAAAATAGTTAAATTTTCTACTAGAATAGTTAAAAAAAATTGATTTTCAACAAAGTCATTTTCAACTAGAGATGAAATTTCAATTAAACTGATAAATCTCCAACCAAAGAAAATTATTTTTTAAGTAATTTTATTTCCAACCTAAAAGATGAATTTTCAACTAAAATGATAAATATTTAACTGGAAACTTGAAATTTCAACCGAAAAGTAGAATTTTTAAACAAGAAGATTAAATTGCAAAGAAAAAGATAATTTACTAAAAAAAAAAAAAAAATCGATTTTCAACGAAATGTGTGGATTTTCAGCAAAATAGTTAAATTTTCGACTGGAATAATTCAATGTTTAGTTAAAACAAATTGATTTTCAACAAAGTAATTACATTTTCACCCACAGACGAATTTTCATTTAAAATGATTCTTCAGCAAAAAAAAAACGAATGGAAAAAATTTTCTATTACAATTCAGCAATATTTTTTCTTTGAAATACTACTTCTACTATGAAAACTACTTGAAAATACTTTCTTTATCTAAAATTTGGAACAGGGAATTTTCAAATCATGATAAATTCTGACTTCGAACAGGGATTCTTTTAAATTCCTTTCTTCTAAATCCGAATTATAATTCTTAAAAAAATGTCCTAAAATAAAAACGATAGCTATTTCCTAAAATTCCCTGTTCCAAATGGTTTTTCTTATAATGGAAAATAATAAAAATTCAATAATAAATTATGAAAAATAATAAATTATGAAAAATAATAAAAAAAATTGATTTTTTCTGCCATCAGAAGTAAATTCCCGGTTTTTAAATTAAATTCCCGATTACTACCCGGTCAAGTCGCCAGGCTGATAAACAATTTTTTCAATTTACAATGTTCTAGTATAAAAAAAAAAAATGAAATACATTCCTCTCAATTATTTTCGGAAAATCATATTCCCCAGAATATGACGAAAAAGAGATTCTCCAAGAACTAAGGATTTGATACCTTTATTTTTGTAATTTTCTGATTACATTTTTATATCGAATCATATGCGTTCTTTACATATAAATATACGACCTCGCATATATTTATATGTATACGTGTATGCTATAATGTAGTGGTAATAATAGCATAATGTCAATCAGACGAATATCCTTTCTGAACTATAGCACGGATAAAACAATTAAATCGGAAACCTTCTAAGTTATTCCTAAATTTGTCTACAATACCGAATAATCAAATGCTCTACAGCGAACATTATTATTAATTAGCGTATGTCCATGAATGCAGAATAATAATAATAATATACTACAATTATTAATTACACAAAAAATACGTAACCGATCTCAATCTATCATATTTCATGTGTACAATCATTATCGACTTTTTTTTTTATTCAATCTATCTTTAACGTCAACTCCTTTTTCTCATAGCATCAAATATATTCGAGTAAAAGAGAAAAAATCATGCAGCGTTATTACAATTCATAAATGCCTTCATACCAAAAAATCATTCCAATAGTCATATTTCTGTATTGATCAAAGGTCAAAATCGTGGTCAAAATTGATAACAAGCTTTCTTTCACTTATCCAAAAACTTTAAATGCAGAAGATTTATCACTAATTTTTCATTTTCAGACCACATTGCGCCAAACACCACTCCAGTGGTCTGTGGATCCTTTCATGAAATCTTCTTCCAACAACAACATTAAAAAAAAACACCTGTTTTCCTAAAGATCAATGAAGGAGAAATTTTCTCAGTGAATTGTCAGTTACAATAATTATTCGCACTTGAAAATCAATTAATGAACAAAGTGGCAATCGATGTTTCGCAGTGTTTTTTCACGAAGAAATCGAATTATCTTCTTCTGTTGCTACAGGCCTGTCTAGCGAGTAAATTTCTCCTCGCTGGGCAGGCCTCCTCTTCTGATTTTTTGATGGGAAACTAACTTAATTCTCGTGAAAATCCAGCCGAGTAGAGGTTGTTGAATCTCGGCATTTTTCGGCACGCAATCGCAAATTACAAAGTAGAATCGCACGCAAATGGTCAGCGAAAAGGCTGTTGTTCTTGAGAGCCTCTCTTCTCAGGAGTGGTGTGGGACGACAATGTGGTCTTTCAGCCAGAATTTTTTCTCTTTACCAAATTCTCACAGTCTCTTGCACTAATTTATGAATGTAATGAACAGTACCTTGCACTTGACACTCAGTTTGAGTGCCAGCGCGCGTTCTCCATCGCTGCATCGTGACAGAATGTGAGTGCGTGAACACAGGAACCCGGATGAGTGGAAACCTCTTTTTGCTCGTCTCACCTTGTCAAAACTAATCGAATTTTTGCAAAAAAAAAAAAAAAAATTTGATCTAATCCAAAGACAAATTTTACGAAAAATAAAATCTCGAAATGAAATCAAAGTCAATAAGGTCGAGAGAATAACGAAAACTCTTATCTAAAACAATACCATGTACGTATATATACATAAAATATTTATTTGACTGAGCAATTACTTGCACAATATACTCATTGCTTTCAACTAGGAAAATATAAAAATATGTACAATAAATTAATATGTATAAAGACAGTAGGTACAATACTATCACTGTACAGTACCATTTTCTTGGAAAATGAGTCGGAAAATCTACTCCGCGGTATAAAAATCGAGATATCTCTCGATACTACTTCTTTTTCTTTTCTTTCTTTGTTTTGTTTGTTTTTTCTTTCATTTTTACAATAAATCATGATTTGGACTCGTTTAATGTGTATAACTACACGCTCAGTTAAAAATAGTTCCACATTTTCAATTCGATCCTTGGACTTTTTCAAGCTCGTAACAAAAATTAATTTTTTTTTTCCAGAGTCAAGAAGGAACAAATCTCAAAGAGTGGATTTTATTAAATAAAAGAGAATTTCCTACTAGTAAAACGCTTCCGAGAGTGCTTTTTTTCTGTTTTGGTTTTTGTTTTCGCCTACGTATATAGGTCCTGTGTTCACTATCACAGTTATGTTTTCAAGCAGCAGATAACAAAGAAGAAACTCTTAATTAAAGGGCTCAAACGAATGCTTAGAGAAAGTTTGATAAAGACTCACTGGACCCAAAAGCTCCCTCACCACTCCAAGAGTCCAGTACTCCAGTACCCTGAAAGGTTTTCACTTCCTATGTACACACTGTCATTCAGGACCGTATTTTACACGACTCTGTCCAAAATTTGTAACTTTATCCTCTAAGCTAGAAAGGTTCGTTACAAGGTTTCTCCTTCACCCTGCGCCGTTTCACCGGGTTGCTCACTGAGACACTCACTAACTGGCTGCTGGCAATCAGCTGCATTTTCAACCGGAAATTCCGTGTTTTTCGCCTCCACTTGTGGCTCCGGTTCAAAAAATTGTTGCTGCTGCTGTTCAACTGGTTGCTCTGGAGGCTGGAAAACTTGATCACTAGGCGGCTCGAAACACGGCTCGTTATGAGGCTCAAAATTCTGCTCCTTCTGGGGTTCGAAGCAGCCCTGGTCAGGATTATCGAAACCCTTGTCAGGAGGATTGAAGCCCTGATCAGGATTATCGAAACTCTGATTAGGAGCATCGAAATTCTGTTCAGGTGCTTTGAAACTCTGATTAGGAGCTTCAAAATCCTGATTAGGAGCCTCAAAGTTCTGACTCGGAGGTTCAAAGTTCTGACTGGGAGGCTCGAAATCCTGACTGGGAGCCTCAAAGTTCTGACTTGGAGGCTCGAAATCCTGACTGGGAGCCTCAAAGTTCTGACTTGGAGGCTCGAAATCCTGACTGGGAGCCTCAAAGTTCTGACTCGGAGCCTCAAAATTCTGACTCGGAGGCTCAAAGTTCTGACTGGGAGGCTCGAAATCCTGATTGGGAGGCTCAAAGTTCTGACTGGGAGGTTCGAAACTTTGATTTTTCTGAGACTCGAAGCCCTGATCGTTGGAACTTGCAGGCTCAAAATGTTCAAGAGGCTTTTCTGCTGGTGGTTCAAAGCACTCACTCTCGCGGGGGGGTTCAGGCCCTTGTTTGTTCTCACCTCCTGGATTACTTTCTTGAGGCGGCGGCGGCATCGGCTGAATAAATTTGGCACTGTCAACATCAAAGCTGTCGTTTTCAGTGCCAGGTGGTCGCTCATCGAGAGACTGATTGAATTTGATTGCGGTACTTTCGGGATCGAAATGCTCAGTTGAGCTTCTTCTGGGTCTCTTTGCACTGTCTGATCTTTCATTGTCACCAGGATTCTCGCTCGATGGACTGGCATTGCCCCACCTTGACTTCCTATTTCGATTTCGACTCTCTCTGTCCGAAGAGGGAGTACCCGATTTGTGATCTTGATGCTTGTCTTGATGTTTGTCTCCATGTTTGTCTTGATGCTTGTCTTGATGTTTGTCTTGATTTTTGTCTTGTTTGGTGTCTTGATGCTTGGACTTGGGATGATCTCGTGGATTGTGATTTTCTCGGGGATTGTGCTCCTCGAGTTCCATTCCGGGTTCATTCCAGGGTCCATTTTCTGGATTTCTCCAGGGATCAGGACCTTTCGGACCCATGGGACCAAATGGAGGTCGAAGAAGACCTGGGGGTCCTGGTGGACCTGGAGGTCGGTGTCCATCCTCAAATGGTGGGCGGAAAAAGGGTTCTTTTTCTCTGGGGTCAAATGGAGGTCCACCAGGAGGTCCTCGAGGTCCAAAGGGTGGTGGTCGCATTCCGGGCCTCATTCCTCTAGGTCCCATTCCTCGTGGATGGAACATCGGCGGTCCTGGAAAATAGGAGGGGAGGATGTAAAATTGAACAGGGTATGACATCAATCGTAAGTTGAATGAAAAATTTAATCAACTGAATAGATGTAATGAAATGCAATTATTGTCTAATCATTTTAAATGTTCTAAAACAAATTCTTGCAAGTATTTCTTTTTTAAATATACAAATGTACTGTTTTGTCGAGAGTGAGAAACTTAGAGACACTGAAAATTAAAAACTTTCAACTACCTTGATAAAAAAAGGAACATGGTTGAAAATGATTTATAAAATCAAGCAAAATATTCCCATTTTTTGGAAGAGAAGTGAAGGCGAACTTTAGAAAAAATATTTCAGATTCAAATTGTTTATTTAAAAATAGTTATTTCGAATTGTATGACCTTGCTCTCTTTTCAAGTTAAAATTGTAATTTTTATTTATTCCTAGTATTGTAGGGCTTATTTTATTCCCTGAAAGAATCTCTACAAATCTATTTGGTACGTTTTTATTTTTAAAAATTATATTTAAGAATAATATTTTAAAAATAACAATTCTATAATTCCTAAATAAAGTTTGTTTAAATAAAGATGTACCAAAAAGATTTGTAGAGAATCTCTTAAGCAATAAAATTAGAATTCCAATTTTTACCCAAACAGAAAGTAAAAACCAAAATAAAACTTTAAATAACTATTGTCAAAAAAACAATTTTAGCATGAAATATTTTTTCTAAAGCTCGCCTTCAGTTCTCTTTAAAAATTAGTTACGATATGAGAATTTGTTCCTCAATTTTATAAATAATTTTTAATAATTTAATAACTTAAAATAAATATGATTCTCAATAATACTAAAATAATTTTTAATTTTTATTAATAACAAATGACGTTTAAATAATTTGTAATAATCCTTAATTAGAAAAGCAGAATATGCTTTAATAGTATTGTGTAATTGATAAATATAAATGTTTGAAAAAAACAATTTCGAATTAATTAATTCAATAATTAATAATACTTAAAATTGAATAATTTCTAATTGTACAGCTATCAAATTTTATTTCAAATCAAACTGAAAGCGTTCAAAATTCAATAGTTTTAGGTTGGAATGTAATTTGGTTTTCAATTTTAAATCTTTTTTCATTATTACATTCAAAATAAACGCAATAAATAAATAATAAATAATAACATAAGAATTACAATTCTGATTTGGAACAAAAAATTTTGTAAAAGAATTATGATTCTGTATTTGAACAGGGACTTTTTTAAATTCCCTTCTTCAAAACAGGATTAAAATTATTTTTTTTAAATCTCTTTTCCAAGTCAAATAATTTTTTATGGACATTCCCTGTTTGAAAGTCGAAAATTTAATTCTTTACGGAAATTTCCTGTCCCAACAAATTTCCTGTTCCAAGTCAGAATTATATTTATTTAAAACATTTTTTATCGTAATTCAGAAATATATTAACTCCCTTTTTCCAAAATTTGGAAGAGGGAAGTTTTAATTTTTGGCAAATTTGTATTTGCAAAAAAATATAATTTTTAAATTAAAACAAATTATGATTTGGAAAAAGGAATTTTCAAAATCTGACGAATTCCTTTTAATAAATCAGAATTAATATTATTTTCAAAAATTACTCATTTCATGTAAAAAATGACCTGTTCCAAGACTAAATTATAATTCGTTACGAAATTCCCATTTCCAAAGTTAAAATACAACTCTTTGGTGGAATTTTTAGAAATCTTTTATTTATTCATTCCCTGCCTAAATTCAGAAATATAATTCTGTTCAGAAAATTCCATGTCGGAATTATATTTATTTACCAAATTTTATATTATAATTCAGAAATATAGCCACAAACCTTTTGCATAATTCTTTTTTCTAAATCATAATTAAAATTCTTTTCCGAAATTCCGTTTTAAAGTGAACTTAAAATGAAAATTATAATTCTTTACGGAAATTTCCAGTTCTATTTCAAAGTTAAAATTCTAATTCTTTGGGGAAATTGCATGCCCTGAAGTTAAGATTAAATAAATTTTCCACCTTAAAAGATAAATTTTCTACTAAAAAAATAGAAATTTCAACTAAAAAGTTTATTTTTCTGCAAAAAAATGGACGAATTTTCAACAAATTAGTTACATTTACAATCAAAGTGATGAATATTGAACCAAAAAAGATTAATTCTCGACTGAAAATGTAATTTCAACTAAAAAAGATTTGATTTTTAATCAGAGTTGAATTCATCCAAAAAAAGACGATTTTCAACAAAATAGTTGAATTCTCAACCAAAACCGATTAATTTTTAATTAAACAGTTGCATTTTTAAAAGTCACAATTAAATTCATTTTTAATATTTCATGTTCCAAGACCGAATTATATTCAAATACTTACACAATTTTCTATCGTAATTCAGAAATATAGTAACTCTCATTTTCCAAAATTTGGAAGAGGGAAGTTTCAAATTGTGAAAAATTCAGACTTGGAAGTTGTCTTGGAAAATTCTCTGTTTCGGTCCAGGATAATTGTAATTCTTTCTCAAAAAGAGTTTAATTCATTTAAAAAAATACGAATTTTTAACAAAACAGTTACATTTTTAACCAAAGCAGATGAATTTTCCACCAAAAAGATTAATTTTCAACCAGAGAGATGAATTTTGAACTAAAATTACGAATTTTGAACAGAGTAGTTCAACTATTAGATAAGTAGTTGAACTTTCAAGAAGAAAAAAATGAATTCTCAACGAAAAATGTACTAGTTGATAATTCAACTTGAAAATATTTTAATTTTACATCAAAAAGTGTTTAATTTATCAACAAAATGATTAAATTTGCAATCAAAGCAAATGAATTTTCCACCCAGAAGATTAATTTTCTGCCAAAAACGACGACTTTTCAGCAAATTAATTACATTTTCAATCAAAGAGATGAATTTGGAACTAAAATTATGAATTTAAAAGAAGTAATTCAACTTTTAAAGAAGTATTTGAATTTCGAAAAAAATGAATTCTCAACGAAAAATGTAATAGTTGGCATTTCAAATTAGAAAGATTTTTATTTTATCTGAAAAAGAGTTTAATTCCTCAAAAAAGACGACTTTTCAACAAAATGATTAAATTTGCAATCAAAGCAGAAAAATTTTTCACCCAGAAGATTAATTTTCTGCCAAAAACGACGAATTTTCAGCAAATTAGTTACATTAAAGTTAATTTTAAATTAATAATAATAGAATAAATAATTTACATTAATTTATTAATTAATTTAGTTACATTAAAAGAGATGAATTTTGAACTCAAATTATGAATTTGAAAAAAGTAATTCAACTTTTAAACTAGTAGTTGAATTAAAAAAAAATTAATTCTCAACGAAAAATGTAATAGTTGGCATTTCAAATTAGAAAGATATTTATTTTAGATCAAAAAGAGTTTAGTTCATCAAAAAAGACGACTTTTCTACAAAATGATTAAATTTGCAATCAAAGCAGATAAATTTTCCACCCAGAAGATTAATTTTCTGCCAAAAACGAGTACTTTTCAGCAAATTAGTACATTTTCAATCAAGAGATGAATTTTGAACTAAAATTATGAATTTAAAAAAAGTAATTCAACTTCGAAACAAGTAGTTAAATTTCAAAAAAAAATGCTCAACGAAAAATGTTATAGTTGATATTTCAACTTAGCAAGATTTTTACTTTATACCAAAAATAGTTTAATTCATCCAAAAAAGACGACTTTTCAACAAAACGGTTCAATTCTCAACCAAAACCGTTTAATTTTTAACTAAAAAGTTGCATTTTTAAGAGTAACAATTATATTCATTTCCAAAATTCCCTGTTGTAAATTCGAATTCTATTCATTCGCAAAATTTTCTACTATAAATTCAGAAATATTAACTCCCTTTTTTCAAAATTTGGAACAAGGAAGTTTCAAATTGTATCGAATTCAGACTTGGAATCTTGGAAAATTCTCTGTTCCAAATCGGGGTTATTGCAATTCTTTACATGAATTTTTCAATACATTTCTTTTACGTATTCTCTGTCTCAAATCAGAATGATAATCTTATCTTTCAGAATGAAATCTTTGACAAAATCCTCTCTTTCTCAATTTAAAAAAGTAAAATTCTTTACTGAAATCCCCTATCCCACCTCAACATTATAATTCCTGGAAACCATTTTTAATTTACATAATAGTAAATTCGAGACTCACCATGTGGACGCCCTCCCATTCCAGGTGGTGGTCCCCTAGGTCCGAATCCGTCAGGTCCCATCGGTCCTCTGGGTCCTCTCGGTCCCATCATAGGTGGCGGTCCAAATCCAGGTTCCATCGGTGGCCCATGGAAGAAGTCGCCTCTCCGCCTCGGATCAAACTCCGGATGTTCATTCAGATTCCTTCCCTCAAATCCATCCTGCATCCTCGGATCAAAACCACCATCTCTCTGTCTCATCTCAAATTCGAAACGTTCTCGGTCAAACTCGTCCACCGGATGTCTGCCTCTCATATCCGGTCTCTCAAACTCCTCCCGCGGATTTGGCGGTCCCAATCTGTGATCAAACTCTTCCGGACGTGGTCCTATTCTATTATCAAAGTCCTCCGGGAATCGTCCGCCGCCATGCATTCTCGGATCAGGGAACTCTTCCACAGGCGGATGTCCCCGCATCGGAGGTCCAATCGACCCTCTTCTGCCAAAATTGGCTCTGTCTCGGTCCCCAGGAGGTCCACGCGGTGGGAAATCGCGAGGATGATCAGCCGGCTCGGGACCGCCTCGCGGAGGTCCTCGAAATTCTGGTCCCCTCGGGAAGTCCGGTCTGTCCTGGGGAAATTTGGGAAGATCCATAAGAGGCGGAGGCAAGTCGTTGGCTCTTCGATTTGGTGGTCCGTCGATTCTCTCACTGCTGCGATTGCGATTTCTGTCCATTCCATCGTTCAGAGGCAGAGTTCCGTCAGCCAACTGACGAAGACGATCAGCAAGACTAGGTTTCGCGTCCTTTTTCGGCGGAGCTTCTGGCTCGGGACCACCACTGGGTGGATTAACAGGTTCCTGATGACGCATAACATCACGACTATCTCTGTCACGATCTCGTCTATCATCCCTGTCTCTGTCCCGATTGTTGTCTCGATTGTCACGTCGTCTGTCGCGACCTCGGTCCCTTCCTCGACCTCTCTCCCTTCCGCGATCGTGTCGGTCACCCTCACTCCTGTCGCGATTTCCTCGATCGCGATCGTCCCGGTCTCCTCTTCTGTCGCGATTGTCGCGATCCCGATCTCTCTCGCGGAAATCACGATTAGACTCGTTCTCTTGTCGGGAGTCTGGCCCTTTTCCTATCGCGGCTAGAAGCTGATCGCTGAGACTTGGTAGTTTTTCTTTGGAAGCAGTGCTTGATGTCTGCGGCATCACATCTTCCATTTCCACGTCCATGTCATCGGAAGGATGCTGATGATGCTGCTGCTGATGCTGCTGCTGTTGTTGCAGATGCATCATTGGAGGTCCAACGCCGAAAGGCGGACGCATCATCGGCATGTTTGCTAGGTTCGATTCTGAGTTTGGAGGTGGAATATTGTGTTGTGGGACATTGGGTGGCATACCAGTGGAATTTGGTTTGTCGGATGGAGCGACAGGCGCAGGTAGTGGAATCTGAGTTATCAGACCAACTCCAGCTCCGAACGGTGAATTCACTTGGGAACCCATCATAGTCTGCATCATGCCGGGTGGACCCAGAAGACCCTGCATATTTGGTGGTGGAACTCCAATCGGAACATTTGGCATCAAACCATGAGGCATTTGCAGTCCCATTGGACCCATCATACCTGTAATCAATATTTTACAATCAGATTTTTTCAAAGATATTTTAAAAAAGGGGGATTAAAAATCAGATGGGTATCTCGTGAATATTGAAAGAAAGTTTTCTAGTCATTTTTGTGTTAAGAGTTTTTTTCTGGCTTTAAAAAATCTGTTGAACACTTTAGAATTGAAAGCAAAATTGAAAATGCTCATGTTTGATTTTTTGTTATGTACTTTCATCACTAGATAGAGATTGATTCCATAATTTAAACAATTTTTATCTAGTGTAGTCTTTTCAGTACAGAACCCTGAGATGCTCAAAGTATTTTTCTAAATAAACTAGAAAGAAATAATTTGAAAAATACAAAAATGACTATTTGGAAAACCTACTTTTTCTGTTTTCCTAGACGTTTAAAATTTATTTCTTATGTATTTTTATCAACTGTAATCTCTCAGATGTTCCAAGACCTTTTTTAATGTCAATAAAAAAAGATTCTATTCTAAAAGAAAAAAAAAAAAAAAAAAAAAAAAAAAAAAAACAGAACTTGACAAAATTATTATTCACGAAAATAACATGCTAACATGTAAAACGAAGCCATATAACAATCAATTTTAAAGTAATTTTCTGTATTAGAGATTACTAATATCAGCTATTTTTTTTACATATTATTTTCAATTTCCAAACTTTTTTTTTCACAAACATAAATAACATACTTTCCTCTGATACGGCATTTACGTATTTTATTACATATTGTAAAGTATTAAAATTTAATAAAAAATCACATTTATTTATCGCAGGCTTCACAGTCTTGCCACACTTTCCCCTTTTTTTTCGTTTTCCCACTTTGGTTGAAAATTGAATAACTTTATTGAAAATTAATTGTTTTTTTTTTAATTAAACAATTTCATTGAAAATTCATAATTTCGGGTAGGAAATTCAACGTTTTTGCAGAAAATTCTTTTTTTTGGCTTAAAAATGGTCAAATTCATCATTTTCAATATTAATTTAATATTTTTTCATTAAAAATGCAACCGTTTGGTTGAAAATGCATCTATTTAGTTGAAAGTTGAACTGCTTTGTTAAAAATTCATTTTTTTGGTTAAAGATTCATAATTTTAGTTAAAAATTCATCTCTTTCGTTGAAAGTTTAAATATTTTGTTGGGAATTTATTAAAAA
>CAKNXH010062058.1:48818-67948 GCA_932178445.1 Andricus quercusramuli | reverse complement strand
TTTTGGTAGAAAATTCATTTCTTTATTTAACATTTATTTTTTCAACTAAAAATTTAACTATCCAATTTTTCGTCGATTTTTTTTTGTTTAATAGACATTTATTCTTTTTTTGTTAAAAATTCATCTGTTTGGCTGCAAATTTAACTAATTTGTTGAATATTTATATTTTTTGGTTAAAAACTTATTTCTCTCACTCAAAATCAAACTATATTTTTTTGTTGTTGGAAATTTACCTTTTTAGTAGAAAACTCGTATATTTTGTTGAAAATTTGTCTTTTTTTGGAAGCAATATAATTTTTTTGATAAAAAATGCATATTTTATTAAAATGGATTCTTTTGTGGTAGGAAATTATTGTTTTTTATTGAAATTTCATTACTTTGGTTGAAAATTTTATATTTTTTTTAAAAATGGAATAGCTAAATATACATTCAAAAAAATAATAATTTGCAACCAAACTGATGAACTTTCAACTAAAACGATGATTCATCAACTGGAATAGTTAAATTTTGAACCAAAAAGATAAATTAAAAAAAAAAGAAGAATCTTTAATAGGAATAGTTCATTTTTCAACCAAAAATATTATTTTGAATCAAGAAGATTAATTTCTACCAAAAAATACGAATTTTCAACAAAATACATTAATTTTTCGAGAGCCTGCATGCTCTCGAAAAAGTTCCCTGACTTCAGAAAAAAATTCTCTGAAATATTTAAGATCATTTGAAATAAATAAAATCATTTGAAATAATTAAAATCATTTGAAATATTTAAAATCTTTTTGAAATCTTTTGAAATCTTCTAAAAAATGTTGAAATCGTTTAAAATCTTCGAAAAGTTTTGAAATCTTTTGAAATCCTTATTAATATTTGAAATATTTGTGAAATCTTTTTAAATCTCCTAAAAAAAATTGAAATCGTTTGAAACCTTTGACATTTTTTTAAATCCTTGATATCTGGTGTACCGTACCCTTTTGAAATCTTTGAAATTCTTGTTTTTTTTTTAAATCTTTCATAAATTTTGTATAAAATCTTTGAAATATTTGTGAAATCTTTCGTATTCGTTTGAAATCATTGAAATATTTGAAATCTTTTGAAACCTTAAAAAAAAAGCTTTGAAACTCTACTAATTTCTAATCAAGGAAGTGACTAATGACTACAAAACAATTGAAGTTTAATTCAAAAGAATTAAACTGAATTGGAAAACAAATTTTATATCGAAAAAATTCCATTGATTTCAATAAAATTTGAGGTAATTTAGAGGAATTTGAGGGAAACTAAAAGAATTCGATGAAATTCATAAAAACTCAAACTGAATTTAAAAAACAATCTCAGGTGAATTCAAAACAATTCAAAAATACGTAAAAAATTAATTGAATTGAGTAAGCTTGAAATGAGTTTAGAAAAATAAAAGAGAATTTGTTGAAATGCCTAAGAATGTAAGGTGAGTTTGAAAGATTTTAAGAGGAATTGAACAAAAACTGTTTAAAAATCCACTGTATTGAGTATTTAAAATATTTTTAAATACTCTAAAATATTTTTAAATCTTTGAAATCCCTTCAATCTATTGAAATGAATAAAAAAAAAGATCTGGAAATATTTTTAAATGTCCTAAAATATTTAATATTCTTTGATATCTTTTGAAATCCTTTGAAACTTTGTAAAGGTCTTGGAAAAGCCTGTGAATCTTTACAATTTTAAATAACCTAAAATATTTAAAACCCTTTGAAATCTTTTGAAATTTTTTACAGATCTTGAACATGACAAGGAATTAAAAAAATATTTTTAAATATTAAATTAATTTAATTAAATTAAATTTAAATATAAACAAAAACGCTTTAAAAATCCATTAAATTAAGTGAAACGGAATACATGAAGAAGAATTAATGTGAATTCAAAAAATTCCAAAGAATTCCAAAGAATTAAAAGAATTAAGGATAAATTAATAAGAATTCGGGGTGAATTCCAAAAAATCATTTCAAATCTCAATTTAACTCAATTAAACTGCAAAAATTAAATTCATTAATGTAAAAAATGATATTATTTTAAGCAATTTTAGATCAGAAACATTAAAGAATTAACGATTAAATTTTTTTAACGGACACTTTTTAAATTAGAAGTGTTTAATTGTTACTTATACATAAAAATTTGTATTTGTTTTGAAATAATTTTTAAATATTCTCTTGAAATTATTTTTTCAAAAGAAAAAATAATTTTCTCAGGAATATCAAGACATTTTTTCTATTATATTAAAACCATTCAAAATCCTTTAAAAACTTCAACATTTTATTTCAAAAGCTTAAAAAATCTTTATATTGTTTTAAGTTTTTTGAAACCTTTTCAAATATTAAATTATTTTTAAAATCTTCTAGATTCTTTTTTGACAATGTTAGAAATCTTTCGAATTTTATTCGAATATTCTCTTAAAAGGCTTCTGAATTTTTTGTTCGAAACCTGCAGAAATCTACATTTTCTTTTAAATTATTTGAAATCATTACGAATTTTTAATCTTTTGAAAACTACTATTTTTTTAACTTACTCGAATTTTTTCTCAATTAATAAGTGTTCACCTATTATTTATATATCAAATTTGTTTTAAAATATTTTAAAATATTCTCTTAAAATTGTTTTTTTAAATAAACAAAAATTTTCTTAAGAATATCAAGACATTTTTTTTATTATCTTAAAACCATTCAAAAATACTTTAAAAACCCTCAAAATTGTATTTTAAAATCTTCAAAAATTTACATTTTGTTTCAAAAAAAGTTTCACATCTCACATTATTTTTGAAATGTTATCAAAACTTCTAAATATCTTTCAAATTGATTCGAATTTTTTCAAAATTATTTTAAAATATTCCAGATTCTTTTTTTGTTGTTGTAATTTTGGAAACACTTTGAAATATTCTCTTAAAATTAATTTTTCAAAATAAAAAGTATTTTATTCTTTTAAACCCTAACACAATTCTCAAAAAGCTTATTAATTTTTTGTTCGAAATCTGCAAGAGGATTAAATTTAGCTCTCTGAAATTTTAACGAATCAAGGGCATTCTATTTCAATGAAGTCAGTTTCGAATTGTTCAGTTTTTTATATGGAATATTTTAGACTGAAACAATATTTGAATAGAATTTTAAATTTATTACAATTGAAACAGTTCAATTTTTTAAGTAAAAATCGGTAAATTCTATAATTTTGATCATTCATAAATAGAAAAATTTAAAAAATTTAATTTTCAAAATGTTTTAATTTTTAGTTCTTTAAGTTTTTGAAACGGATTGCTAAAATTCTTTAAATTAAAAATGTTGAACAAAATAGTACATTTTTCAACAGAGAAATGAATTTCCAACTGCAATGAATCTTTAACTAAGTATAGTTAAATTTTCTACAAAAAAAGACGAATTTTCAAGGAATAAGATTAATTTTCTGCTAAAAAAAAAGTATTTTCAATAAAATTTTAACCAAAAATGGAATAATGAAATTTTCAGTTTAAATTATTAATATTCAACAAAAAAGAGACAAATTTTCAACAAAATTGTTCATTTTTCTACCAAAGATATGAATTTTTAACTGAAATGAATCTTCAACAAAAGAAAACGAATTTTCAACAAAATAGTCGGATCATCAAACAAAACAAATGAATTTTAAACCAAAGATTAATTTTCTACCACAAGAGATAAATTTTCAATAAAAGAGTTGAGTTTTCAAATTAAAAAGTCAAATCTTTTAGAAAACAGTTGACGTTCCCATCAAAAAGATGAAGTTTGAACCCATAAAAGACGAATGTTCTCTTAAAAAAAAACGAATGCACAACAAAAAATTTGAATTTTCAACCAAAAACGGAAGACTTTTAAACAAAATAGCTGAATTTTCAACGAAGAAGTTAATTTTCAACAAAGGAAGATGAATTTGTAAAAAACAAAATCAGTTTCAACCATATAATCAAATTTTCAAAGAAAAAATTATTAAACTGCAACCATAAACTGTTGCATTTCCAACCAAAAAGGCGGGCGTACAAGAAAACAGTCGAATTTTTGAGAGAAAAAAAGACTTTTTAACAAAATAGTTGAATTTCTAACAAAATAATTGAAGTTTCAAGCAAATAGTTGTATTTTCAACCAAATAGTAGACTTTTTAACCAAAAAATAATATGAATTTATTATTAGTATTAGATTTTATAAATTCTTAACTTTTTAAAATAATGTTATTATTTTTAACTTTTTATAATTAAAATTTTGACTCGGAATAATCCTAGTCTTTTTTATTCAATTTAATCGTAAGATCAAAATAACAGAACTTACGTTCCTATTAAGGTAACAAATTTGAATCGATCGAAAAAAGTATTCACTTCTTAACAATTTTTTGAGAAGTTGTTTGTTTTCATCATTTATTAATTCAGGTCGTATTCAAGTGAAGAAATAATAAAAAGGGAAAGTTTCTTGAAAAAAGGGAAGAAAAAGAGAAACACATTTAAAAAAGTGGAAAGAGTTTGTAGCCTGGATTACATTTGTTCGTGAATTTTCTTTTATTTTCTAAAGGATCTTGAATTTCCAAAATCACGCTGCATTTTTCAAACTTCATGATTTTTGGACCACCCTACTGATCACTCTTGGTGAAATATTTTGAAAACTTTGTGAAATACTTGTAAAATCTGTTTAAATCTTTGTATATTTATGGAAAAACTTTAAAATCATTGAAATCTTTTTAAAGGAAAAAAAAAATCAAAACCTGAAGAAAAAAAATCTTTTTAAATAATACCTTTCCTCGACGAGAGGACTTTCAGAAGGAGGCGGAGCCTGTTGTGGCATTGGCCTGATCAGTGGCGGTGGCTGTGATGTAAAAGGCAGAGCTGGTGGATATCCTGGTGGAGGTTGACTCAAATCCTGTGTTATAATTCCCGGATTCGAATTACCCTGGAACATCGCTTGGTTTGGCTTCATCACATCAGCAGGCTTCAAGTCGCACTCCGACGCAAACGGAAGATTCTGCAATCAATTAGTTATTATTAAATCTTCAATCTTGATTGAATCCAACGCAAAGAAACAAAAAACGCAATGAATATTGAAACAAGTGTGTGATTGACTTACGGGTACAGTTTGGGCGAGATGCTTATCAAATTCCTCCTCTTGCTGCTTCATCAGCTGCAACTTTCGTACCTTTTCTTCCATTTCCTGCTGCGACTGTCCAGTTCCTTGCATAGTTTGTTGCAGGGTCTGCAACTGCCTCAACACTTCCGGATTCGTCAGCAAAAGTCCCAAGCTCTCAAGACTTCCCGTCGTCGACACAGTGTTGTGCTGATTGACGTTGGGATTAACAGCTGGCGAGCTGCTCGTGACAACTACATCATCATCCTCTTCCTCGCCATAGTCAAAATCTAAAAGTTTCTTATCGAATTTTACGGAACTCTGAGCCTCATTTGCAGCCTCCTGCTTCTTCAGTAACAATTGCTGCAGATGTTGCAGTTGATCGAGGAAGTTTACGTCCACTTGATTTGAGCCTGACTGACCCTGTAAAGCCTGTATATTTAAAAAACCAACTTAATAACGAGCAAACTAGCAAAAGCCACTAGAAAATAAGACAGTCACAGTGCACGTATTCGGGACCGTCCATAAACTGCGTTACAACAAAATAACACATTTTTTTACAAAATAGTTGAATTTTTAACCAAGCAGTTGAGTTCTCAAACAAGAGACGAATTCTCAACGAACAAATTTAATTGTTGCTATTTCAACCAAACAAGATTTTGAATTTTAAATCAAAAAGATTAATTTTCAACAGGAGTGGAATTTACTACAAAAAAATTAACAGAATAGTTGTATTTTCAAAAAATTGATTACATTTTCAATAAAATAATTAAAGTTTCAACAAATTAGTTGAACTTTTAAACAAATAGCTGATTTTCAACCTAAAAAGATAAATTTCCAATAAAAAAGATTAATTTTTTCCCAACGACATTTTAACAAAATAGTTGAATTTTCCACAATATAATTGATTTTTTAACCAAGTAGTTAAGTTCTCAAATAAAAAAAAAAGATTTTTTAACGAAAATTTTAAATATTAATATTTCAACCAAACAAGAGTTTAATTTTGAATCGAATCGAAAGAAAGATGAATTTTCAACAGAGTGGAATTTTCTACCAAAAAAGTTGAATTTACAACAAATTAAATTTTCAATAAAATAATTGAAGTTTCATCAAATTAGTTTAATTTTCAAACCATTGTTAAACTACAATGCTAAATTATCAACCCAAAAGATTAATTTTTTCCCAAAAACACTTTGATAAAATAGTTAAATTTTCAAAAAAAAATTAATTTGTTAACAAAATGTTTGAATTCGTTACCAAGTAGTTAAATTTTTAACCAAGAAGTTGAGTTCTCAAACAAAAAAGATGAATTGTGAACGAAAAATGTAATTGATATTTCAACTAAAGAAGATTTTAATTTGAAATAAAAAATAAAGATAAATTTTCAATCCAAAAGGACGACTTTTCAACAAATTACTTGCATTTTCAAAAATTAATTTTCTACCAAAAAAGACTTTAACAACATAGTTTAATCTTCAACGAAATATATATTTTTTCAAATAGTTGAATTTTTAACCAAATAGTTGAGTTCTAAAACAAAAAAGATAAATTCTTAAGGAAAAATGTAATTTTTGCTATTTCATCTAAATAAGATTTTAATTTTAAATTAAAAAGAAAGATGAGTTCAACCAAGAAACATACCTTTTCCACCATAAAGGATGAAATTTTAATTCAAAAGGACTAATAAGCATTGAAATAATTAATTAATTTTCTACAAAAAAACTAATTTTCAACAAAATATATGAATTTTCAACTCAATAATATGAACTTTTAACTAAAAACATTTCTTTTAAACCTATAAGGATAAATGTTTAACCAAACGGACCAAATAATTTAATTTTCAAGCAAAAAAGACAATTTATTTTACAGTCGAATTTTCAAATAAAAAAAAAAGATAAATTTTATAATAAAAATGGAATATTAAAATTTTCAGTGAAACAAAATTAATTTCCAACCCAACAAAAACGAATTTTCAACAAAATAGTTAAATTTTACATCAAAGTAATGATTTGCCAAGAGAAACACGAATTTATCAAGAAAATAGTTCAATTTTCAACCAAAGAGATGAATTTTCAAATGAAATTGTGAATCTTCAACCAAAAAATTAATTTTCAACAAAAGACTTCAACTTTCAACCAAGTATTACAATTTTCAATCAAAAAGACAAATTTTCAAATAAAATGCTGAATCTTTAACTTAAATATTTGAACTTTCAACTAAAAAATACCAATTAAAAATAAAAAACGGAATTGTTAAATTTTCAGTTGAAAAAATTGATTTTCAACAAAAAAAACAACAAATTTGTTGATAAATAGTTATATTTTCAACCAGTGATAATTTTTCAACTAAAATTATGAATTTTTATCTGGAATAGTTGAAGTTTTGACTGAAAAAGGTAAAATTTAAACTAAAAATTAAATGGTTAAACTTTTGGTTTCAAAATTAATGTTTAACAAAAAAAAAAGACGAATTTCCAACAAAATAGGTAAATTTTAATCCAAAACGACGAATCTTCAAACAAAAACAAAAAAACAAAAAAAAAATACTGAACAAAAGAGTGGAACATTGAACTAAATATTTATAATTGATGTTAGTTTTCTTCTCTGTACCTTGTTTTAGACCAATAATTGAAAAAATATGGATTTAAGATCATGTAGAGAGAAAAACTAGCATAAATTATAATTACTTATAAAGATCTGGTCAACTCCGTAACACAAAAATAATAAATGTAACTAAATAGTTGAATTTTGAATATAAATTTTCTATAAAAAAGAATTTAAAAAAAAACTACATGAATTTCTAAGTAAAAATCATACATTTTGAATAAAGATGTAATAGTTAAATTTTCGGTAAAATTTTTTGTTATTTTTCAACCAAAAAAGAAATGAATTTTCAATGAATTACTTAAACATTTAACCAAACAGATGAAGCTTCAACGAACAAAATTAATTTTTTTACAAAGCAGTTCAACTTTCAACCAAACAGTTGATTCATTTACCAAAAAAGTTTACTTAAAAAAAAAGTTGCATATGCAATAAAATAATTAAATTTTCAACAAAATAGTAGATTTTTTAAAGCAAACAAGATGAATTCTGAACCAGAAATATAATCTTATAAACTTTTCAACCAAAAAGAATGAACTGTCTTGAAAGCAGGGGCAAAAAGTGGTTTCATAAACGTAGTTTATGGACGGCTCCTTATATTCTACGAATAGCTGGAGCAATTTTCTAGCAAATCATTCTACTGTGCAAAAAATAAAAGCGGTGACTACCTATATTATAAGAAACAAATAAAATATATTATTTTTCATATACGTATGTCACAACTTCAATTTTTTCATTCAAAGGTGAGAAAGAGATGGGTTTTCTCACCTTTTAATGAAAAAACTAAAGCTGGGACATACGTTTATAAAAATAAAATAAAATTGGACAATTGGACAAGCATCATTGATAAATTAATAGCATTAAACTAATAATACAGAAACAGGCCTCACAGTTTCGAAAAGTAACGAAACTTTTAAAGGAAGAAAACTTTTCCACACGAAAGGGAATAAGCCTGTGAGGCCTGAGAAATATTAATTTTTTTTAGTAAGATACTTTTGAAGAACCTGGACACTTTGAAGTTTAAAGTATGCGTTCGTAGCAAATAATATACAAAAACACTAACCAAAAGCTTATGAGCGTTTACCATATTGGCAGTTTCCATTTTTGTTTGAGCCAGCCAAGCTGGATCGATGGTCTTGGTACTTGAGAACATTTTTGGATCCTTCGGAGGGTTTTTCACCGGCGGCGATGCTTTCGCATTCACACTAGCAGCATTCACTCCTGAAAATGTGAGAACGTAAAAATTTATTCAAAAAAGTAAAAAAAAAACCCACCAAGGTAGTATTTTTTTATACATGTTAAAGGTAATCATTAATTCATTCAATGAATTAGTTTAATAAATTTTATAGAAAACAGAAAACAACATATTAGGGCCTGTAATATGATAATTTATTATTATTATGTTGCCACACTTATGTTTATTATTAAAATACAATAGTAGGCCCGCCAAAATTTTTTATCATTTTTTGTTATCAAATATGATTATTTATTAAACTAACTCGTTTCATTAAAAAAAGGCTTCTATTTATAAATGTTATGCTTTTTGTATTTGATTTCTCAACCTTAATTACCTTAAATAAACAAAATACTAATTCCCATATATACTTAGCGGCATTTTTACACACAGTGTTTTTGATGGGATTTCATTCATTTGTTTTAGCGATAATACAAAATCCTCGCACAGTAATACATTATTCTGTCAACATTGTAATAAAATTCTAATCTATCGTGAACTTTTTCTCAAAAACAACGAAATTAATTTTTAACACAGTTGTTGACAACCACGTATGATCGAATTTTCAACAAAAAGGGGAACAGATACATGTTCGATTAAAACGATCAATTCTCAAAAAAAATATTTGTTAACAAAATAGTTAATTGTTCAACCAAAGAGATGAATTTTCAACTAAAATGATTAATTTTCAACCAATAAAATGAATTTTTAACCAAGTAGTTTAAATTTTAAACAAGTAGATGAATTTTCAACCAAAAATATTAATTCGTAACAAAAAACGTATTAGTTGAGGCTTCAACCAAAAAAGATTTTTGTTTTAAATAAAAAAACACGTAAATGCAACCAAAGAAAACGAATTTTCGACATAATAGTTGCACTTATAACAAAATAATTGAATTTGTAACAAAATAATTCAATTTTCCACAAAATAGTTGAATTTTCTACTCAAATGATCAATCAAAAAAGATTTTAATTTTTTATCAAAATCAGTTGAAGTCAACCAAAAGGACAAATTTCCAATAAAATAGTTTAAGATTCAATTATAACAAATTAATTTTTAAGCAAACAGTTGCATTTTTAAACAAAGAGGATACAATTTACACCGGAAGAAAATTTTGAACATGACGCTGAAAAAAATGGATTTTTAAACCAAAAAGACGAATTTTCAAGAAAAGAGTTGAATATTCAACCAGGAAGATTTTTCAGTCAAGAGAGAAAAAGAATTTCAACCAAATTGTTGAATTCTCATACCAAACTGGCGAATTCTCTAGAAAACAGTGAAATTTACAACCAAAAATCTACTTTTAAACCAAATAGTTTAATGTTCTACGAAAATAATAGAATCTTCAACCCAAAAAGACGAATTTTTACCAAAATAGTTGCATTTTCAATAAAATACTTAAATTTGTAACTTTGGAAATTTTGAATTTTCTACCAAAACAAATCATTTACAACAAAATACATAAACTATCAACCAAATTGTTGACATTTCAACTAAAAACTATCAATTTTCGAACAATAATGGAATAATTATGAAAAAAATTAATTTTCAACCAAAAAAGAACGAATTTTCAGCATTTCAGCAACAAAAAGTTACATTTTCAATAAAATAATTAAATTTTCAATAAAATAATTAAATTTCCAACCAAAAAGAATAAACTTTCAACAAAAAAAGTTGAAATTTTAACTAAATAGTTAAATTTTCGACCAAAAAATATAATTTTTAACAAAATAATATTATTTTTAACCAAAAATAATATAATTTTTAACCAAGAATAATAAACTTTTAACAAAAAAGTTGAATTTTGAACCAAGTAGTTGAATTTTTAACTAAATGGTCGAAATTTTGAACCAAAAAAATTAAGTAACAAAAAACAGTTGCATTTTCAATAAAAAGAAGTTAATTTTCAACCAATAAAGTTGACTTTTCTATCAAAAAGACAAATGTTCAACAAAACATTTGAATTTTCGACCAAAAAATAATAAAACTTTTAACCAAATAATTACATTTTTAACCAACTAATACAATTCTTTTACCAAAAGGAATGGACTTTCAATAAAAAAAGTTGAATTTTCGACCAAAAAATATAATTTTTTGGTCGAAAATAATATCATTTTTAACCAAACAGAATAAATTTGCAACAAAAAAGTTTAATTTTGAACCAAAAAGTTTAATTTTTAACTAAATGATCGAAATTTTGAACCAAAAATATTAGACTGCAACCAAAAATAATTGCTTTTTTACTAAAAAAAGTTAATTCTCAAACAAGAGAGTTGATTTTTCTACTAAAAAAGAGGACTTTTCTATCAAAAATACCGATTTTTAACAAAACATGTGAATTTTTCACCAAAAAACATTACTTTTCATCAAAATAGTTGAATGTTCAATGAAACATTAAATTTTCATCCAAAAAAGATGAATTCGGAACCAAAAATATAATACTGGGCATTTCAACAAAAAAGAATAAACTTTCAAGAGAAAAAGTTGAAATAAACGGTTGAATCTTCGATCAAAAATATAATATTTTAACGAAATAATATAATTTTCAACCATAAAAAGAATAAACTTTTAACAAAAAAAGTTGAATTTTTAACCAAATACAGTTGCATTTTCACTAAGAAAGTTAATTTTCAACCAAGAAAGTTGACTTGACTTTTCTGCAAAAAAAAAAGGTCATTTCTACAAAAGTGGATTTTCAATAAAATAGTTAAATTTGGAACTTTGGAAATTTTGAATTTTCTACCAAAACAAATCATTTACATTAAAAGACATAAACCATGAACCAAATTGTTGACATTTCAACTAAAAACGATCAATTTTCGAACAATAATGGAATAATTATGAAAAAAATTAATTTTCAACCAAAAAAGAACGAAGTTTCAGCATTATACTAGAGTTTTCAAACCAAAACATTGATTTCTATAGAAGGATCTAGGAGAACTTTTTGAACAAGGGTAATTTTAAACCAAGAAAGATGAATTTTCAACAAAAAATGTCTTTTCTACAAAACAAAAAAGAATTCTTAACCCAAAAGGATGAATTTACAATTTAAAAGGACGAATGTGCCAGAAAACAATTTTCAAACAAGAACGATGAACTAAAATAAAAATAATTTTTAACCAAATGATGCACGAATATACATCGAAGCAGTTGAATTTTCGACCAAAAAATATGACCTTCACAAAATATTTGAAAATTCAACAAAATAATTAATATTTTAAAGAAATAGTAGAAATTGTAATCAAAAGAGACCAATTCTGAACCAATAATACAAAAGTAGACTTTGCAACCAAAAAGAATTAAGGTTCAGTTAAATCTATTTGGATTTTCTTATTGGTTTCTATTCAGTTCGCATTTAGGCGAAAAACAAAAAAAGGGCGTGAAATCTACGGCGGAACGGGATAATATTATCCGAATTTGCTCAAATTTGGATTCATTTTTTTGGACATCGAACAAAAATAGAGGGCGAGTAAAAAAATCCATTTGAAAAAAACAAGGGCCACCCTAATGTTACAGATAATAATTCCCGGTAGCGATTTCTTTCTCTTTCGCATTTTGTCTTTCATGAAAGATTTTTTTTTCTTGAACGGGGTACTTAAAATCGTTTTCTACTTTTTTTTTCTATACTTGGCGGCGATTTGCTACCGCTATTCTTGAATTATATTTACCGTTGGTATTGACTGGCTGCTCTTTGTGAATCGGGTGATTAGGATCGACTAAATCAAAGAGCGGCTGGATGACTTCCGGTGGAAAGACTGCGTTCTTCTGCCAGAGATTCAAGACCCGGATGACCTTACTCTTGTCTTCAGGCGGACACTTGAGCAAATTCAAAAATGTCATCTGCATATTCTTTGCGAATCTCGGGGCAAAAACGTCCTTCTCGACTCCGAATTGGTGCCTCGATTGACGAACAATCGAATCGATGACGTAGAGGCCCGGAACTTTGTACTCGGGCTTGCACTAGACAAAAAATTATATTAAATTACAAGAAAATTGATTCTAAAGGTTAGGAAATATTTTTTTGAGTTAAACATACTTTCTGTATGAATTTCTCCACACTCTGGACAACATGTTTGTAGAATTTGATGGCCTTTATCGCTCCCCGAGTGAGCGAGTTCATCTTCGCCTTCGATATCGGTGGCTTGACATCGTACAGAGCAGAAAGCTGTAAAATAAGTTGAAATTTTCAATTAAAAAGTTCTTGGCGTAATAAATTTAGAATTTTCAGGGCTAAAAGAGGCTAATGTAGTTGAAAAAAGGTAGGAAAAGTTACTAATTTAGGCTAAATAATAACTAAAAGTGACTGCTTTAACACAAAAAAAGCATTTAGAAGATTAGATGAAATTCTATAGTTGAATCTGGGGGTGAAAACCAAGATCACAATTGCTAGAACAAACTTCAAAAGTAATGTTCAGACAATTTTAATTTTATTTCAAGTTAAATAAAATATATAGATAAATTTTCAACCAAAAAAGGAGAGAAGAATTTTCGATAAAATACATGATTTGTCAACCAAATAGTTTGATTTTTCACTGCAAAACATAAATGTTCAACCCAAAGTGGAATAGTTAGATTCTCTGATAATAAGAATAATTTTGGAGAAAAAAAAACGAATCTTGAAAAAATAGTAAGTAGTTAAAACCATACATTTTCTAAAAAAGATGCATTTTCAACTAAAAAATTATTTTTTGATGAAACTTTCATTCAGAAGAGATCATTAATTTTTCAGCAAACAGTTGCACGTTTAACCAAAAAAAGTTGAAATTTCCATCAAGAGATGAATTCTTAACCAAATAGTCGAAGTTTCACCCAAAAACATTAATTTTCAAAGAAGATAAATTTTCTACCAAAAAATACACATTTTCAACCAAATGGTTAAATTTTCAATAAAAAATATGAATTTTCGCTAAAAAAGTTAATTTTCGCCAAGAAAGGTGAGTTTTCTAGCAGAAAAGATGAACTTTCTATCCAAAAAGACAAAGTACAACAAAACAATTGAATTTTCGACCAAAAATAATTAGATTTTCAACAAAATAATATAATTTTTAACAAAAAAGAATAAACTCCTAACAAAAAAGTTGAATTTTTAACCAAATACTTGAATTTTCAACTAAGTAGTCGAAATTTGGAACCAACAAAATAAAACTGCAACAAAAAACAGTTGCATTTTCAATCAAACAATTAAATTTTTAAGACAAAAAAACGAGTTTTTTAGAAGCTAATTGAATTTTCACTAAAAAAGTTAATTTTCAACAGAGAAAGATGACTTTTCTACCAAAAAAAAAAAGAGGAAAAGACAAATTTTCACAAAACATGTGAATTTTTTACCAAAAATATGATTTTTTGTTACAACAAAGTTGAATTACCAACAAAATAATAAAGTTTTCAACCAAAAAGACGAATTTTCAACAAAACAGTTGAATTTTCGAATAAAAAATATGATTGTTCAACAAAACAGTTCAATTTTCAACAAAATAATTAACTTTTTAACCAACAAAGATTAATTCTGAACCCAAAGTAGACTTTTGAACCAAAATAATAAATTTTTAACGAAAAAGTTAAATTTTCAACCAAAAGGTCGAAATTTTGAACCAAATATTGAATTGCAATCAAAAGCAGTTGAATTTTTAAGCAAACAGTTGAATTTTTAAGCCAAAAAAGTTATTTCTCCACAAAGAAAGATGACTTCTACCAAAAAAGATGAAATTTTGATCCAAAAAGACAAATGTTCGACAAAACATTTTAATTTTCGACCCAAAAATAATTAAAATTTTAACCAAATAATTACATTTTTAACCAACTAATATAATTTTTTACTAAAAACAATGAACTTTCAACAAAGAAGTTGAATTTGCAACCAAATAGTTGAATTTTCAACTAAATGGTTAAAGTTTTGAATCAAAAAAATGTAAGTGCAATAAAAAACAGTTGTATTTTCAACCAAACAATTGACTTTTTAAGATAAAAAAAACGAGTTTTTTAGAAGGCAATTGCATTTTCACTAAATAGTTAATTTTCAACAGAGAAAGACTTTTTTACAGAAAAAAAAAGAAAAGAAGAAAAGACAAATGTTCACAAAACATGTGAATTTTTTACAAAAAATATGATTATTGCTTACAACAAAGTTGAACTTTCAACCGAACAGGATGACTTTTTCGCAAAATTGTTGAATTATCAACAAAATAATAATGTTTTTAACCAAAAAGACGAATTTTCAACAAATCAGTTGAATTTTCGAATAAAAATAGGATTGTTCAACAAAACAGTTTAATTTTCAACACAATAATTAACTTTTTAACCAAAAAAGATTAATTCTCAACCCAAAGTAGAATTTTGAACCAAAAGGTCGAAATTTTGAACCAAATATTGAACTGCAATCAAAAGCAGTTGAATTTTTAAGCAAACAGTTGAATTTTTAAGCCAAAAAAGGTATTTTTTCAGCAAGAAAAATTACTTCTACCAAAAAAGATGAATCTTGGATCTAAAAAAACAAATTTTCAACATAACATTTGCATTTTCGATAAAAAAAATAATACAATTTTTAACCAACTAATATAATTTTTTACCAAAAAGAATGAACTTTCAACAAAAAATTTGAATTTGTAACCAAACAGTTAAATTTTCAAATAAATTGTGAAATTTTCAAATAAAAAAAATTAAATTGCAATAAAAAACAGTTGTATTTTCAACCCAGCAGTTGAATTTTCAAGCAAAAAAACGAATTTTTTATAATATCGTTGGATTTTCACCAAAAAGTTAATTTTCAACCAAGATGACTTTTCTAACAGATATGATGAATTTTCTATCCGAAAAGACAAAGTTCAACAAAAGAATTGAATTGTCGACGAAAAAATATGATTTTTGAACAAAATAATATAATTTTTAACCAAACAGAATAAACTTTTAACCAAAAAGTTGAATTTTTAACTAAATGGTCGAAATTTTGAAACAAAAATATTAAATTGCAACTAAAAACTGTTGCATTTTCACTAAAAAAGGTTATTTTCACCCAAGAAAGTTGACTTTTATCCCAAAAAGAGGACTTTTCTATAAAAAAAAGACAAATTTTCAATAAAACATGTTAATTTCTGACCAAAAAATGACAAATTTTTAACAAAACATATGAATTTTCGACCAAAAAACATGACTTTTCAGTAAAATAGTTACATTTTCAATAAAATAATTAAATTTTGAACCAAAAAGAATGAACTTTCAACATAAAAAGTGGAAATTTTAACTAAATAGTTAAATTTTCGACCAAAAAATATAATTTTTAACCAAGAATAATAAACTTTTAAACAAAAAAGTTGAATTTTGAATCAAGTAATTGAATTTTTAACTAAATGGTCGGAATTTTGAACCAAAAAAATTAAGAAGTAACAAAAAATACTTGTATTTTCAATAAAAAAAAGTTTATTTTCAACCAATAAAGTTGACTCTTCTACAAAAAAAGAGGACTTTTCTATAAAAAAAAGACAATTTTTTAACAAAACATGTGAATTTTTCACCAAAAAATATTACTTTTCGTCAAAATAGTTAAATTTTCATCCGAAAAAGATTAATTCGGAACCAAAAATACAACAGTAGACATTTCAACCAAAAAAGATAATTTTTTACCGAAATAATATAATTTTCAACCAAAAAAGAATATACTTTGAACAAAAACGTTGAATTTTTAACCAAATACAGTTGCATTTTTACTAAGAAAGTTAATTTTTAACCAAGAAAGTTGACTTGACTTTTCTACAAAAAAAAAGGACTTTTCTAGAAAAAAGGTCTTTTCTACAAAAAAGACAAATTTTCGACCAAAAAATATGATTATTGAACAAAATAATATAATTTTTGACCCAAAATATTAAACTGCAACCAAAAACAGTTGCATTTTTACTAAAAAAAAATTAATTTTTAACCAAGAAATTTGACTTTTCTACTAAAAAAAGAAGACTTTTCGAACAAGAAATATGACTTTTCAATAAAATAGTTGAATTTTCAATGAAATCATTATATTTTCATCCGAAAAAGATTAATTGGAAACCAAAAATATAATAGTAGATTTTTAAACCAAAAAGAATAAACTTTCAACAAAAAAAGTGGAAATTTTAACTGAATATTTGAATTTTCGACCAAAAAATACGATTGTTTCACAAAATAATATAATTTTTAACCAAAAAGAAAAAACTTTTAACAAAAAAGTTGAATTTTTAACTAAATGGTCGAAATTTTTAACAAACAAAATATTAAACTGCAACCAAAAACCGTTGCATTTTCACTAAAAAAAAGTTAATTTTCAACCAAGAAAGTTAACTTTTCTACCGAAAAAGAGGACTTTTCCAACAAAGAAGAAAAATTTTCGACAAGAATAAACTTTCAACGAAAAATGACTTGATTTTCTTTTTGGGGTCTATTAACTTTGTTCGCATTTAAGCAATAAAAAAAAACAAGAAAAAAGGGGAAATTTCTTAAAAGTACGAGAAAAAAAAAAGAGTTCTTTAAAATGAGTAAGAGAGGGAAAGGGGAAAGTGTTGAGTCTGATATTAAAAAGCATTTTTACATCGTAGATTACTATAGATTTCATGCAGATTCATTAAAGTTTGTTTTTTAGATAAAATCTAAAATGGGATGGATTAAAGTGACTCGTTGAAAAAAAAGATACTTAAAGTGACTGTGTGGCAGTGCTGAGAATTTAGAAAAGATTTCAATTTCGCTAATCTGACATTTTCACACTATTTTACAATGCCTCTACTATCGTCTACTCAGTCGTGAAAATACCGCATTTTTTTGGATAATGGAACTTTAGGGCTTTAGATAACTTTAGACATGGAGGAATAAAATGGAATAAAATAGCTGGAAAGTCCAAGTGCTTTACAATCTCCCCACTCAAAATTCTCGGATAGCATTCCGGAGTAAATGAAAACTAACATTAAAGTTTGAAGCCTAATACTAGAGAATCATTGAAAAAGGGTAAATATGTAAGTGGAAAGTAGGATGAAATCGAGAAACGAGTGTGGCGTCAGTGGAGAAATACGAAGTTTCTGAAAGTTGGAACTTGGGGTTTCGGGTCCGATTTTTTGGAGGTTACGAAGAAGGGATTGTTTTTGGAGTTTGATAAAAGTTGGAGATGCTACGGATGTGGATAATTATGGAGATGTTTTGCCAATCGGCCCTGAGGAAAGGGAGGGTTGCCCCTTGAGCGATGACCTCCAAAATCGAGACGGATTCTTACCTCTGCGTTGAAGGCTTTTACGGCGTCCATCTTAATAATCTTGTGCGAGACGCACTGTCACTCTTTTTTAAATAATTTCCATGCGTCGAAACTCGCTCGTTTTAGGGAAAATATTCTTTCTCACTATATTGCCAGACTATCGCGCACTTCATTAAGAGGGCCAGCATGCCATCCAAGATGGCCACTGCTTTTACCCAGAATGCACCGTTGCGGCTTGATCAATTGGTAACTGTAGGGGGTGATCTTACCGACAGAGCCGATCAGTCGATCACCTGTTTTCCGGCTATTCGTTAATTTCTGACTTTTTGAAAAATCCCAAAAGCAAAAATGTGCCGAAAGATGATTTTTTGAAGGAGGAAAAATTGTTCGAGACGAGACAAACAAATATAGTGAAGTGCAGAATTAGTAGATTCGCTTCGAAATGTGTTATTTTAGTTTTGGATAAATAACGGAAGTCAAGTTCAATTTTGTGATTTGTTTGTGTTTATCAATCATGTCTTCACAATCTTGGAAATCGGTTCTTCAGCATTGTGCAGTAGGAAATGTAAAAGCTCCTGGTAATTTATTGGATTCTTTTTATAACTTTTTTTTTTTTTAATATTATTTCATTGATCTGAAAACTGTAAACTTAACCTATAATTCGGTCATTTTCTTATTATTACAAAAACTTCTATATTTATTGTGACTGTTTTCAGTTTGTACTATCTACTAATAGAAATAGAGATTACGAATTTCCTGCACCGTCAAATTTGTAAATTAAAATTTCCGAAAAAGTTATTTTATTTCATGATGATTTATTTTTTAATGTTTTTTTAACATTATATATATTTTTTATTTTGCAGGATTTTAAAGAATTGTGTAAAGAATTTTTGCTAGACACCTGGGAAATTTTTAAATGGTTTTTTTTTTATGTAAAAAAATTAATTTTTAGAGAATTTTTTAAAAGATTTCAAAGCATTTCAAAAGATTTCTAAAATTTTCAAAAAAGAATTTG
>CAKNXH010062058.1:0-20339 GCA_932178445.1 Andricus quercusramuli | reverse complement strand
TTCAAAAGATTTCACAAATCTTTCAAAGAATTAATGAGGCTTTCATAAGATTTCAAAACATTTCAAAAGTTTTAAACGATTTCAACATTTTTTAGAAGATACAGTACACCAGATTTCCAAGATTTCAAAACACCGCAAAGATTTTAAAAGATTTCAAAAGGTTTCAACAAATTGGCGAAGATTAAAAAAGTTTTCAATGATTTCAAAGGAACACAACAGATTTCACAAAGAATAATTTAACAAGTATTTCAAAGATTTCATAATGATTTCAAAAGATTTCAAAACATTTCAACAAAATTCAACAAATTTTAACGAGTTCACAAAGATTTCGAAAGCTTTCTTTAGAAACTGTTGTCCAATAAAAAATTAAATGGCTCATTTTTTGCATTTGTAAAAAACGGTTATTTCATTATTTCATGTAAAAATATAGACCTGGAAAAACTTGATTTCTTCACGTCGAAAATTTATCTTTATTTTTTGAAAATTCAAATATTTGATTGAAAATTAATTTCTTTTAATTGAGGATTTAACTATTTGGGTGAAAATTCATGTACTTTGTTGAAAACTCGTTTTTTTGTTTGTTAGAAAGTTAACCTTCTTGGTTGGAAATTCATATTTTTTGGTGAAAATTCAACTATTTTGTTGAAAATTTACGTATTTTAGAATACATGAAAATTCAACTCTGTGGTTGAAAATTCGTATTTTTTAGTTGAAAATTGATTTTTTTTAAAAACTGAAAATTGATTTTTTTTAACTGAAAAGTCAACTACTCTATTTTTGGTTGAAAATTTATTTTTATTAGTTGAAAATTAAATTATTTGTTTGAAAATTCATGTATTATAAAATGCACGAGATTACGTTGATAATTCGTATTTTTTGGTAGGATAATAATGTTCTTGGTAAAAATTGTATTCTTTTTTGGTTAAAAATACAACTGTTTGATTGAAAATTAATTAATTTTGATCGAGGACTCAACTATCTCGTTAAAAATTCATTTATATGGTTGAAAACTCGTATTTTTTGATAGACAATTAATCTTCTTGGTTTGAAATTCATCTTATTGAAATTTCGTATTATTAAGTTGGAAATGAATTTTTTTTTTACTGGAAATTTAACCATTCCATTTTTGATTAAAAATGTATTTATATTAGTTGAAAATGAAATTATATGTTTTAAAATTCATGTAGGAAATTAATTTTCTTGGTTGAAAATTCATCTCTGTTGTTGGAAATTCGTATTTTTTTTGTTGTAAATTAAGATTTCTAACTGAAAATTATACTATTCCCTTTTTTGGTTGAAAGTTGATCTTAATTAGATTAAAATTCAATTATTTGTTTGAAATGTTTTCTTTATTAGTTGAACATTTATTTAAAAATTTATGTATTTTGTTAAAAACTCGCCTTTCTCGGTGGGAAATTAATTTTCTTGGTTGAGAATTAATCTTGTTTTTCTTGAGAACTCAATAATTTTTTTTCAAATTCATATTTTTTGTTGATTCATAATTTTAGTTGAAGTTGATCTCTGCGTTCGAAAGTTCGTCTTTTTTAGTTGAAAATTAAGGATTTTAACTAGAGATTTAACTATTACCTTTTTTGATTGAAAATTTATCTTTATTAGTTGACAATTTATCATTATTAGCTGAAAATTTATTTTATTATTTGAAAATTCAAATATTTGGTGGAAAATTTATGCATTTTAAAATACATGAAAATGCGTCTTTTTTTGTAGAATAATAGAATTATTAATTTAAAATTAATTTATAAATTCATGTTTCTTGTAGAAATGTAATTTTTTTTTGGTTAGCAATACAATTATTGGATCAAAAATAATTTTCATAAATAATTTAATAAATTAAAAAAAATATTAAATAAAACTCGTCTTTTTTGGTAGAAAATGAATCTTTTTGGTTTGAAATTCATATTTTTTGTTGAGCATTCACTATTTGGTTAAAAATTTATATTTTTTGTTTGAGATTAATCATTTCTGTTTAAAATTCATCTCTTTGGTTTAAAATTCGTCTTTTTTAGTTGAAAATTAAGGGCTTCAACTGAAAATGTAACCATTCCCTTCGTAGATTGAATATTTATCTCTCTTAGTTGAAAATTCAACTGTTTGGTTGAAAATTCATCTCTGTGGTTGAAAATTCGTATTATTTTGTTATAAATTAAGATTTTGAACTGAAAATTAAACTGTTCCCTTTTTTGGTTGAAACTGATCTTTATTAGTTGAAAATTTAACTAATTTTAATTTTTTTAAGTTTCGTTGTTGAAAATGCATCTCTGGTCGCAATTTCGTCTTTTTTAGTTGAAAATTAAGGATTTTAAACTGGAAATTCAACTGTTCCCTTTTTTGGTTAAAAATTGATCTTTATTAGTTGAAAATTTAACTATTTGTAGAAATGTTATCTTTTTTTGTTTGTTAAAAATACAACTGTTTGTTTGGAAACTCATGTATCTTGTTGAAAACTCGTCTTTTTTGTTAGAAAATTAATCTTCTTGGTCGTAAATTCATCTTTTTTTTTGTTGGGAATTTAGTTATAGTGGAAAATTCTATTATGTGGTTGAAAAGTCATCTTTTTAGTTGAAAAATAAAGTTTTTAATTAAAAATTTAACTATTCCCTTTTTTGGTTTAAAATTTATCTTTATTTGCAGAAAATTTTTCTTTATTAGTTGAAAATTTAACTTTGTGGTTGAAAATTTGTCTTTATTAGTTGAAAATTCAGCTATTTGGTTTAAAATTTGTGTACTTTGTTAAAAACTCGTCCTTTTGGTAGAAAATTATTTTGTTGTTGGAAATTCATCTTTTTTGGTTGGGTGTTCATCATTTTAGTTGAAAATTCATCTCTGGGATTGAACATTCATATTTTTAAATTAGAAATTAATTTTTTAAACTGAAAACTCAACTTTTCCATTTTTTGTTGAAATTTTATTTTTATTATTTGAAAATTAATCTATTTGCTTGAAAATTCATGTATTTTAAAATTCACGAGAATATGTTGGAAATTCGTATTTTGTGGTAGAATAGTAATGTTCTTGGTAGAAATTTGATCTTTTTTGTTTAAAAATACAATTAGTTGTTTGAAAATTAATCTCTTGGTTGAGTATTCAACTATTTTGTTAAAAATTCGACTTTTTTGGCTGAATTGAAGTGTTTTTGATTTAAAATGAAAATCTTTTTTTTAGTTGAACTATGAACTATTACAGTTTTTGTTGAAAATTCATCATTGAAAGTATCAAATTTCATCTGTTATTAAAAATATTGTCCGCTCTTTTCTATTATTTTAGATGATAGATAATATGAAGTATAAAATTGTTAAATGAATAATTATTTCATCTTTTAATTTAAATATTGCTGCTGAGAGAATAAAAAAAAATCGTGCTAGCACGCGTGTTTGTTTTCTAATGTATTTAAAAAATTCGAGTTTTTTCAAAAAGTTTAAACTTAATTGAATTGGCATTTAACTCTGGTAACTTAATTGTAACCTTGACAATAGTAAAGGATCCAAATTATCTGCTCTTTTCCTGTACGAGCACCCACACTAGTCATGCATTCACACAAGGTAGATCGAAAATAGACCGTTCACAATTTTAGTCTGCCCTTCCCTGGTGTTTGGGTTGGTCTCCTTTTCGTGTCAGAATATCAAGTATTCGTTTTACGATTGTTTTTCGACAATGACACACAAATCTGTGCAAATTTCTACCCAATCTTCAACTCTTTTCGGACAATTATAAACAATCGTTGACACAGTTTTTTTAAAAAACAATCACAATTTTAACGTAAGATTATCGAGTCACTTGTGTGGCTTAAAATTAATTTCAATATCGGAAATTGTATGGTAAATCTCCTTGAAGTGCATGGAAGACGAGAGGTTTGTAATTTTAAAATGATCTCCGAAATATAAAAATCCCGAACTGCAAAATTCCCCCATAATAAAATTCCTGACAGAAAATTGACGAATTATAAAATATCAGAATTAGCAAATTCCCGAATTTAAATAATTAGTATAATTGTTTTTTAATAAATATTATTCATTTATTAAATACAAAATAATCAAATATTTTTATCAAAAAAGTAATTTTGTTAATGTTTAAAGTTTTTAAAATTATTGTTTGAATTTAAAATAATAATTGAAAAAAATTCTGGATGCAAAATTTTGTTTGAAAATGTGCATAGTATTTTTTTAAATTTACAAAAAACGTTCTCAAAAATAATTGTTAAAAAAAAATAAAAAGAACTTCGAGATAAATCAGTGCTGAATTTAATCCTGCTTTGTTTGGAAAATTAGATTATTAAAAAATAGTTAATTAATTGAATTAAATATAAATTTCAGGTCCGATGTAAAATTTGGGAGAAATTTTTGTTCGTTCAAAGCGCACGTGTTTCTCAATTTACTTTTTTATACAATTTTTATCCAATTATTGTTATTTCAAATTCAAACAATAATTTAAAAAAAAACTTTAAACATTAACCCAATATTTTGTTTCATACAAATATTTTATTATTGTATTTTTAAGATATAAGTAATATTTACTAAAAAAGAACATTTTTAAAATTGTTTTAATTCGGGAATTTTGTAGTTTGGATGTTTTATAATTCGGCAATTTTCTGTCGAGAATTTTCAAATTCGGGATTTCCATATTTCGGCAATTTCATAATTTCGAAAATTTTATTATTTGCATTGATTAATAATTGTACAATAAATGGTTGATAAATTAGTATGCGAACCAGTTGAATGTGATGAGATTCAGTACAGAATTGCCACTTTTAGTTGCTTTTTTTTCTCAAATAACTTTTTGAAAAAATTAGGGTATTTTTAAAAGTTTCAAGGAAATTGCAAGAACTTTAAAAAGTTTCAAAGGATTTCAAAAGATTTCGAAGGATTTGAAATATTGTAGGGTGTTGTAAAATATTCGAAGGCATTTTCAAGGGATTTAAACATTTAAGAAATTTCCAAAGATTTTAAGGAATTTAAAATTTGCCATGGGGTTTTAAAGAATTTCTTAGAATTTCGGAAGTTATGGAACGACTTTATAGGGTTTATAAAGTCTTAGGCTATATTAAAAGATTTTCGGGGATTTTATAAGATTTTCGAGGATTTCAATGGATTTTAAGAGATTTTAAAAGCTCTCAAGGTTTTATAAATTTTCCAGGATTTCAGGAATTATCAGATTTATTGTAATTTCACGGGATTTTATTATATTTGAGTGGATTTCAAAGAATTTTTTCACGAGAATTTAGAGATTTCAAATATTTTGCAAATATTTTAGGGCATTTCCAAAAATTTTGAAGATTTTAGGATATTTTTAAAAATTTCAAGGAATTTTCAATTGATTTCAATAATTTTAGGATATTTTAAAAAAATTCAAAGAAATTTTCAAGAGCTGTAAAAAATTGCAAAAGATTTTAAAGGATTTGAAATATCTTAAGGTACTTTGAAAGATATCAAGGAATTTTTAGTTGGTTTCAGTTATCACGGGAATTTTATTTTAAATTCATCTTGAATTTGTATGAATATCAGTGAATTCTTCTCATTTTTTTTAATTTCCTCTAAATGTACTCCAGTTTTACTGAAATCAATGGAATTTTTTGGGATTTAAAAAAAAATTTCAATTCATTTGAATTATTTCTAGCATTATTCAAAAACAATATTATTAAAAGTAATAATAAATTGTTCAAACAATTAAGTTTCTTGACAATAATTAATTATTATCTCACTCTAATTGAAAATTGGACAAAAAGTGGAAATTTCTTGAAACAATCACGACTTTCTATTTCCATTCTAAGAGAAAATTGCTAGAAACTATAATAAATTGTTTAAACAATTTATTTAGAAATATAATTATTAGTATAAAGTAGTATTTTATATATTAGAAACAATTCTCATTTAAAAACCGCAAAAAAATCATAATTAGCCCTTAAAACTCGCAAAACCCATTTTTTCACTTATGGGGTTTTTTTTGGAACCCTGTAAAACAGATTAATGGGGGTGATATTTGAAAAGTAATATGTATGTATGTATGTATGTATATTTAATCTCTCCCTTTTACGGGTTTGAGGGCCTCCGCTCCCTGTACATATCTTTACATTTCATCCTTAGTCTAACTTATTCGCTGCTTATATTCTAAATCTTCGCCTTACATGATAACAGTCATATTAATACTATTATTCTTAACTTTCTACAAATCTAAGTATGAGCGACCTTCCAGGGCTTCCGTTTTCTCTTACCATCAATTGCATTTTCAACGATTTAAAATTTACCATTTTTCTAGTGACTTTCCTTCACAGAGGATTACCCGTTTGGCTCTGCCCTGTTCCCTTACTTTCTCTTATTTCTTCCAGCTTTTTCATCCACATCACTCCCTGTCCATTACCATCCAAGATCCATCTCACACACTCATCCACACTCAACTGTCCATCTTCCTCTCCTGTACACCTCTCTAACACATGTGCCCATGACTCCACCTCGTATCCACATACTCTGCACAAATTATCCTCTTCATCCATCCAATATCTACAAGATCTCACTCCTTCCCCCATTCTAAACCGTACCACCCTATTCCATTTGTCTTCCTTTTTCATCTTTTGCAAATATTCTGGTTCCGTCAACCCTTTGACCATCATATACCATCTATTGTACTTCGAATCCATAATCTTTCTCCATCTCTCTTCTCCTTGTCTTACTAATAGCTCTAATTCTATGTTCTGCCAATCCAGAACCCCTTCCTGCATATCACAAACATTCCTCATTTTTGTCCTTTCTTCCTCCCATTTCGAGTTTCCCAAATTTCCTCTCGTCTCCTTGTTCCGAACTTCGTCCAAGCATACTTGTGCTATCCTGCTCCCCTCCCCCCTTTTCAGTTTCTCTTCAAACCTCCAGGCTCTCTTAATTTGTCTAGTTACCATTTTTTCCCTTCCTAGTTCTTCCCTTATCATGTATCCTGGACAACTCCAACTGACCCCCATTACCCATCTCAGAAATCTCTCATGTATGCTTTCCACTTTCCTATGTTCCTTCCATCCCCAAACCTCCACTCCATAACACAACACCGCCCAAACCAACGCATCAAACAACCAAACCCTCATTCTCCAATCGTCCTTGAACCTTCTCTTTCCTATACCCCATACTTGGCCCATTACTTTACTCGCACTTTCGATTCTTTTCCTCACCTGCAAATCGTTTCCCCCTCCTGACTCAAACCAAAAACCTAGGTAACAGAACTCCTCCACAATTTCCACTGTTTGTCCGTTCATCTTCCAAACGTAACCTATTTTGGTCTTTTTATTTCTGAAGCACATCACCTTGGTCTTCCCTACGTTCACCGTCAGTTCTTTTGTTCCCACGTATTCTTCGAAAATTCTTATCATTAGGTTCATCCCCTTCTCATCGTCTGCTATTAGAACTACGTCGTCCGCGTATGCTAGGGAGTATAGTTTGCTATTACCCAGGGTCGTCCCCCCTTTCCCTTTCTCCTTTAGCTTCTCCTCTAGGTCTGCCAGCAGCAAATTAAAAAGTAGTGGACTCAACGGGCACCCTTGCCTTAGACCTCTTCCTGTCCAGAAAACCTCCCCTTTTTCCCCGCGTATCTTCACCCTAATCCTGGTTTCAGTAAAAATTTCCTTTATCCTCTCCACCAGCCCTTCTTCTATTCCCCTCTCTTTCATTGCCTGCCATAGCACTTTTCTATTCACTGAGTCAAAAGCTGCTTTGAAATCTACAAACAAAGCGACTAATTTCCCTCTTTTTCTCCCTAAGTTTCTGTTAACCAAGTAGTTGAGTACGTAAATGTTGTCTATTGTCCCCATCCCTTTTCTAAATCCCGTCTGGTTGTGTGGGATACTTTGCTTCTCTTCTATCTGATTCTCTAACCTTTTTCTTAGAATTTCTGTGTATATTTTATAGCCCCCTTGCATGAGAGTGATCCCTCTGTACTCTTCTACCTTCTTACCCTCCCCTTTCTTAACAAGCGGTACTACCAGCCCTGTCATCCACTCCTCCGGCCACCCTTCTCCTTTCCAGACCTTGTTGCATATCCTCCACATCACTTCCCTAATCCCTTCTCCTCCATACTTTATCGCTTCGTTCTCCATACCATCCTCTCCTGTGGCCTTGTTTCTTTTCAGTCTATCTATCGCCTCATTTACTTCTTCTCTTGTTATTTCGTTCGCTTCCTCCGTTTCTCCCTGGACTGTCTTTCTATTTTCCCCTTTGATCTTATTTTGTTCTCCCCCTAACAGACCCTTAAAATAATCCGTCCATTCCTCCATTTCTATTTCTTCATTCACGCCCTTCCTTCCTCCTCTTTCCCTGTTTATCACATCCCAGACCCTACCTTCTTTGATTGCTTTTTCTACTTCTTCCTTGTATTTCTCCTTTCCCCTTTGCTTTTTCCCTTCCAGCATCTTCTCATGTTCTCTTTTTCTCCTGTTGTACTCCGCCTTCTCTATTTCTCCTTTCCTCCACTTTTTTACAGACTCTTTCATTCTCTCCTTACTCTCCCTGCATTCCTCGTCCCACCATCCTCTCTTTCCCTCTTCTCTTCCTTCTTTTGTACCTATCTCATTCTTCACCTTCTCAATCGACCCTTTCAACCTTTTAATTAACGAGTCTACCCCCTCCTCCTTTTCATATCTAATATTCTCCTTTTCCATCTTCTGTTCAAACACTTTTAATTTATCTACCCCCCAGACTCCCATTTTCGTGTCCCTTTCCCCCCCTCTTTCCTTTCTCCCTCTGCCACGCTTATGGACGCCACCTTTCAGTGTAGCTATTACTGGGAAGTGTTCTGACCCTATCTCATTCCCTACATTCATACTGCATATCATATTACTCATTCTTTCTTCTGCCAAGATGTAGTCTATGATTGTTTCTCCCTTACCTATAAATGTAATCTCTCCTTTCTCATCTCCTTTCATGTTGCCATTACATATAAACCATCCGGTTTCTCCTATTATGTCTAGTAACTTCCTCCCCTCCCGGTCTATCTCCCTATGTTTGGAGCTCCTCATGTATGCCTCCTTTTCTTCATCCCAAATCCCTCCCCCTTGCTCGCCAGTCCAGGCATTTAAGTCACCTCCTATCAAAACCAATTCTTCCTTCTTTTCCTCCATCCACCTCCTTATTACTCTCCAACCTTCCTCTTCCCCTCTTCTTCTATATACACAAACCACCGCTATTTTGACTTACCCTATTATAATCCTTCTTACCATTGTTCCCTCCTTTTCTTCTCTGTCCTGCTCTATTTTACCTTTTACTGCCCATTCTTTTCTCACCCCTGATACCATGCCGCCCATTCCTCTACCTTTAACGTGTTCCTTCCTTGCCTCTTGCATTGTCCACACATACCCTTTAGGTAACAACCTTTTCATCCCCTTCCAATCCTTCTCATCCGCCCAGGTTTCACTCATCATAATCACGTCCCACTTTTCTAACTCCCGCCAGAAACCTTCATTCTTGTTCTTCAAGCCTGACACATTCCAGAAAGCTATTTTCACTTTTTTCTCCTCCCTTCCCTCCTCTATCCTCCTTACTTTTCTTCCGCCTTGCTTTTTGGAAACCCCCCTGTTTGCTCTCTAGCCTCTTTTGAATCTTCCTTTCTTCTATCTTTCTCAATCCTTTTTCCCTTTTTCCTTATTTCTTCTACTTCCTCGTCCCAGACCCACTCCTCCCCATTTATCCATAGTCTGTCTCGCCCTATCCATACCATGCATCCCTTTTTCCTCTCTATCCATGCTCTCTGTTCTATTTGCCATCTCCTTTTCCTCTCCCTCCAAGTCAAATCCTCTTCAATTCTCTCCCTTCTTCCTTTCAATAATTTTTTGTTCTCCATAATTTTCTTTTTCTCCTCCTCACTCCCTACTTTTACTACAAACATTCCTTTTTGTGTCAAGTGTTGCGTTTTTTGGCTTTGGTGAAGGGAATCAGCGTGTGTGGGTGCAGAAAGGGCAGTGAGTGCGGAGAGCAGGGGTAAAGGAAGAAGGGTGAGTGAAGGCAAGTGTGCAAAGGGTGGAAATAAGTTGTGAGAAAGGAAAGTTGAAACGTGCAAATTTTGTTTTAAGGTTAGGTATAGAAGGTGGTTGTCGGGTAGGGGGGCAAGAGGTAGGCAGGTGAAGAGAGGGTAGCGTCGTGGAACAGTGGGTAAGGTTGGATACTGGGATGCCGACGGTAAGAAGCCCGCAAACGGGCGCCAGAGGGCAGGGAGAGGAAGAAGCAAGAGCGGACGAGGTTTTGAGCGTGGTTAGTGGGGAGAAGGGAGAATTTGACAGTAGCGATGACGAGACGTTCGAGACACCGACCAGGGAGAGAAGGGGTTCAGGCACGAGCCAGAAACGCGGGAGACCATCAAACCTACAGCACCTCAACAGGCTAGGTAGAGCGGGCTCGAATAGGAGTCTGGATGAATGGCACAAAAAGGGGAACGTGACTAGCAGTGAAGGGGAAGATAAAAGGAAGAGAGAGGAAGGGGAAGATGATCCGGAAAGGGACAAGGATAACAAGAAAATGAAAAGTAAACGAAAAACACCAGACAGAGATTGGGGGGATGGGGGGATGTTTGAGAAGCTAGCGGCCCTCATAAAAGGGTTTAGAGAGGAAACAAGGAAGAGTCTGGAAGATATGAATAGGCAGGGGAAAGAAGTTAGGGGGGAAGTGAGAAAAGTAAGAGAAAAGTGGGAAGAGTGGGATAAACTCTGGAAAGAGGAGAAAGACAAGGTATGGGGTAAACTAGAGGCCATAGAGAATAGACAGAGAGAGATTGACGAACAGACAAATAGGGAGATAAAACAACTGGAAGAACGGGTAAGCAAATTAGAAGTTAGGAATGAGCATATGGGGAAGGGAACAGAAAGTGCGGAAAAAGTAGAAGGGAGTGATAACGTGCAAAATGACAATGAAAGAATGAAGAAGAGACTGAGCGAGATCGAAAGAAGATTGGAAGGGGAAGAAAGGGCGAAGAGAAAAAATAACATAGTAGTCAAGGGATTGAAAATAGAGAGTGAAACAGGGGAAATTGAAATCAAAAATCTGCTGAGAGATATTTGAAAAGTAATATTTTATTCGTATTCTATGGCTAATTCTGAAAATAAATGTTGAGTTTCAACTCGATTTAGTTAATATTGACGATTCTGAGTAAAATTTAGAAAAATGTCTCTTTTTATGGGAAATACGTATGAAACTCCCCATCTTTAAATATCATTTTTTCAAAATACAAAAATGGATTTATTTTTGTGTGGTAAAATTTTTCTTTGACTGATGAATAATAAAGAACTGGCTATTGTTTATTTTTAAATACAATTTTATGTATCATAAAGTCAAAACCACAAATTTTTAGTACCCCGTTTACGTGCCTCGATGCAATATATCTCGTCAGTTATTTTTGCACATTAGTCAGTTATGGCAGACTTGTGGTCACTTTTTTGGTTTAAGTAGGTCACTTTTTTATTTTTTTTTTGTCAAGTAAATTAGGTTGTGGTATTCCTGAGAATAATAAAGTAAAAATTAAAAATTGTTTTATTCTATTTATAAAAGATTGTATATTTAAAATGTTACAACATTATAATATTTTCCTTGAAATATTATTCATCAGGGAAAACGAAAAATCAGTCAGGGAAAAGTCAGGGAATTTCGAAAATGAAGTTTTGCAGCGAATGTGATGAGATTGAATATATTTAATTGACTGGGGTTTTAAAATTTTTAAATTAAAATATAAAATTAATAATAATTTTTTTATGTTATTCCATAGTATTTTATTATCTAAAATAATAGAAAATTCATGCAAGGATAACATTTTTGATAATTGAAAAAAAAAAATTTAACACTTATTTTTAATACAAAATTCGGTTTTCATAATTTTTTAACAGCTTATTTTTCAAAAGTTACATTTTGAACTGCTGAATATTGAAGAAAATATCAAGTTGAATTTATAAAAATTAAAATGTAAATTTACCATAAAAAACAATAATTTTTAATCAGTTGTATTTTTAACAAAGAAACATTAAATATTTCCCAGAAAAGAGGAATCTCCTACAGAAAGATTAATTTCTTAAACCAAAAATATTAATTTTCCACAAAAAAGTTAATTTTCAAACAAATAATTGAATTTTCAACTAAAATTATGAATCTTCAAAGAAAAAAATGACTTTAACAAAGTAGTTCAACTTTCAACCTAGTAGTTGTATTTTTAAACAAAAAAGATGAATTCTTAACAAAAAATGTAATAGTTGATATTTCATTCCAAAAAGATTTTAATTTTAAATAAAAAACAGTTGAATTAAAAAAAAATATAAGAAAATAATCGAATTTTTGACTAAGCAGTTCAATTTTTAATCAAGTCATTGAATTTTCAAACAAAAAAGATAATTTCTCAACAAAAAATATAATCGATAATCAAACTAAAAAATATTTTTAATTTAAAATCAAAATTATTTGAATTCATCCAAAAAGACGAATTTTCAACAAAATAGTTGAATCCGCAGTCGAAAAATATTTCAATTTTAAGTCAAACATTTGCATTTTGAGTAAAGAGAAAATTAACGAATTTTTAACCAAAAAATATTTTTCAGTCCAGAATAAGAATAATTTAGGCAAACTATAATTTGAAGAAAAGAATCATTTTTAACAGAAAATACAAATTTCGCTTGACTATTTATTTATAATTTTCATTGTTTAATTGTTCTAAGTTTATATAAATATAATTTTCTCAAGTTTTTCGAGAAAATTCAAACAGATTTTGGAAGATTCCAGATCTGTCGAAAAAGTATCTAGAAAATGACTAAGAATTTTTTTATTTTACAGGATTTTTCAACATTTTAGGAAGAATTTGAGTAGTTCAAAAGATAATAAAAACTTTTTTGCGCTTGGAAAAAAATTAAGAATATTTTATAAATTTTCGGTTATCTTTGAAACTTTTAAAATATTTTTAATCTCTTCAAAATTCCAAAAATTCATAAATATTTTTTTAAATGACTCGAATTATTCCCAAAATTGTTTTGAGATCTTCTGGATTTATTTTTGACACTTTTATAAGTCTTTTGTAATGTTTTATAATCTTCTTAAATATTTTCGTACAAATAATTTAAAAAATAATGTATTACTTTAAATATTCCCAGGAATCGTGAGCAATTTTTTATTTATTTTCTTGAAACCTTTCAAAATTATTCGAAAACTTCAACATTTTATTTCGAAATCTTCAGAAATTTACATTTCGTTTTTTTTTTTTCGAATTTTTTCCTAAGATTTTGAAAAAATTATGCAAAATTTAAAACTCTGAAAATCTTCCAGATTATTTATTGATAATTTTGAAAATATTTTGCAATGTTTTTAAACCTTTTTGTTTTTTGTTCTAAATCTTCTGAAATTTAAATTTTTTTAAATTTGTCGAAATCCAATTTAAGTTTAAAATTATCTTTGTATTTTTTCTAAACTTCGGAAATATTTTGTAATGTTTCAAAATGTTGTTAAACATTCTCTTCAAATTAATTTTTCAAGATGAAGAATGACTTTTAACATATATTTTTTTTATTTTCAAATTATTTTCGAAATTTTTTAAAAACTTCTAAATGTCTTTTAAATTGATATGAATTTTTTCTAAAATTTTGAAAAATATCTGCACATTAATGTTGAACTAATATGATGAATTTTAAATCAAACAAGTGAATTTTTAACGAAGTAGTTTGACAAAGTTGCAACTTTAATAAAAGAATGTGAAATTTCTACCAAAAGAGATGAATTTTTAAATTACAGGATTTTGAAAAATTTTAGGAATAATCTGAGTCATTTTAAAAGATATTTAGGACTATTTCACACTTGAAAAAAATAAAAGAATATATTAGAAACTTTCGGAAATTATCTTCTGGATTCGTATTTGATAATTTTGGGAATCTTTTGCAATGCTTTAAAATATTCTTTTAAAATTAATTTTCAAAAATGAAGAATCACTTTAAATATTCCCAGGAATCTCAAGAATTTTTTTTATTATCTTGAAACTTCAAAATTGTATTTCGAAATCTTCAAAAATCTACATTTCATTTTAAGTCTCGAAATTTTTCATTATTTTTGATCCTTCTAAAAGTTCTAAATATATTTTCAAATCATTCGAATTTTTTCTAAAACTTTGAAAAATTCTACTAAATTAAAAAAAATGTCCTGCACATCTTCCAGATTCTTTTTCGACAATTTTGGGAATCTTTTGGAATGTTTTGAAATATTTTTAAATAGTTTTAACATTCATTTTGTTCAGTAAAAAGTTATTGAAAATTTTCAGAAAAATCTTGAAATAAAATTGGTATTCTCTTGAAATTTTTGAAAATTCTTTAAAAGCTTCCCAGTTTTTTGTTTCAAATGTTCAAAAATCTACATTTAGAAAAAAAATCAAATAATTTTAAGTATAAAAATATTTTTGTGGTATCTTCTCAAAAATTTGAAAATATTTTGCAATGTTTCAAAATTTTGTGAAGTATTCTTTTCAAATTAATTTTGCAAGTTAAATAATTTTGTTACGTTTTAAAACCTTTTTAAATATAGCCTTAAAATCAATTTTGTAAAATGAAAAATTATTTAAAATTTTCCCAGAAACCTTTAAAAAAATTTGTATTCTGTTGAAACTTTTTAAATTCTTAAAAAGCTTCTAAATCTTTTCTTCCAAATCTTCAAAAATATACATTTTTTAAGCTTGTCGAAATCATTTTAAGTTTCAAATAATTTTTGTATTTTTTAAAAACTTCGGAAGTCTTTTGTAATGTTTTTCAAAATCTTGTTGAATATTCTCTTCAAACTGATTTTTCATGATAAGGAATAACTTTTTATATATAATTTTTCAAATTTCAAATTATTGTTGAATCTTTTCTAAACTTCTACAATTTTGAAGTAGCTTTTGCAATGATTAAAATTTTTAAAAATAATTATTAAATTTCCTGCAATAATTAAAAAAAAATGGTTAAAAAATTTTTCAGATTCTTTTTCAACATATTTTAAAATCTTCAAAGCTTAAAATTAATATTTTAAAATAAAACTGAGAATGAAATCTAAATCATTTAAAATTTTCCCAGAAATTTTATTGTCGGCACCGGTAATTGTTTTGTTGCCGGTACCGACAATGCATTACCTATTTTATTTTTTCAAAATATTTTCTATAAGGTTTTAAGATATTTCAAAAGATTTCAAAGGATTTTGTAAGATTTCTGAGGATTTTAATGATTTGAAGGCATTTCAAAGCTCTCAAATGTATTTTAATACATTTTACAGAATTTCAGGAAATATAATCATGGAATTTCACAGGATTTTATAATATTTTATTAGAATTCAAAGAATTTATTCTTGAGAAGCGAGGTATTCTTATCAATTCATCCTAAATGCTTTTAAATTCTTTGGAATTCTTTTATATTATTTTAATTTACTTAAATTCTTTTAAATTTACTCAATTCTCCTTAATCGAATGAAATTGGAATTGCCTTTGGAAAATTTCTAGGGATTTTAAAGGATTAAATGGAATTTCAAAGGATTTAAAATATTTGTAGGTATTTCAAAAGATACCCAGGCATTTTCAAGAGCTTTACACAGTTTCAAGGGATTTCAAAAGATATTATATGATTTGAAATATTTAAGGAAATTTTAAACTATACCCAGACAATCTTTATATTTTCAATAGTTTGAAGGAATTTCTAAGACTGTGAATTTTTTTTAGGGTATTTCAAAAGATTTTAAGGCATTTTAAAGAGATTTAAACAATTTCAAGGGATTTCCAAAGGTTTGAATAATTTCAAAGGATTTTTATATTTTAATGGATTTCAAACAATTTATTCGTAAAAAGTGATGGATTTTTTGCAGTTCATTAAAAATTCGCCGTGAATTTATTTAAATCCTTTTGAATTCTTTTAAATTCACTCAATTTTGCTCAATTCAATGGTTTTTTCAAAAGTTGTTTGATTCATCTTGAAGTCTTCTAAACTCACCTTAAATTCGTAGGCATTTCATCAAATTATTTTGAAGGCCTTTTTAATGTTTTGAAACTCATTCCAAACTTCCTTAATTCAATCAATTTTCTCAAGTATTTTGAATAGTTTTTAATTCCCTTTATTACTTTTTAAATTCAGCTTGATTTTTTGAATGAATTTTATCGAATTCTTCTCATTTCCCTTAAATTCCTCTAAATTCACTCAAATTTTATTGTAATTCATAGAATATTTTCGATTTTTAAAATTTTATCCAATTCATTTGAGTTCTTTTGAATTTAACTTGAATTTTTTGTTTTATTAGTCACTTTTTTGGTTATAAATTATTAGGTTTTCAAGATCAGAAGAGGTTTGCATCTTTTTTTTAATTTACTCTGAATTCTTTTAAATTCTCTTGATTTTTTTAATTTTCTAATTAAATTCTTCTAAATTCAGTCAATTATATTTAATTCAATAGACATTTTTGAATTGTTAAAAGTTATTATTTAATTGATCCTAAATTATCGTTGAAAATTGATCTTTTTAAGTTGGAAATTCAACTCTTTGGTTGCAAGTTCAAATTTCGTTCGAAAGTTATATTTTTTGTCAGAAAATTGGTTAAAAATTCAACTATTTGTTCGAAATCAAACTACTTTGTTAAAAATTTATTTGTTTAAACTACTGAAAATTGCAATTTTTTACTGAATATTATTTTTTGTATTGAAAGCTTATATTTTTGAGTTAAAAATTCGAATGTATTGTAGTAAGTTCTTTTTTTCGGCTCAAAAATTCAACAATTTGGTAGAAAATTGGTTTTTTCATTTGAAAATTAGTTTCTTGAAATGAAAATATAGAAATTCCATTTTTGGTTCAAAGTTGATCTTTTCTATTCTGAAAATTCAAATATTTGGTTAAATATTCATGTAATTTCTTAAAAATTCGTCCTTTTTTGTAGAAAAATAATCTTCTTGCTTTAAAATACGACATTTTGAATACAATTTTTTTTCTTTATTGACTAAAAAATATTTTTCGTTTGAAAACTCAACTCTTCTTGAAAAAGTGTGTTTTCGGATTAAAGATTCAACTGTTTTGTAGAAATTTTGAATTTCGTCTGGAAAATTGAATAGTTTGGTAGGAAATTCAACTAATTGGTCGAATTTTGAACTACTCTGTTAAAAATTCATTTTTTAGTTAAAAATTCATCATTTTAGTTGAATTTTGGTTTTTTTGTTAAAAAGTAGGTTTTTCAACAACAAATTTTAATGTTTGGTTGAAAATTAACTTTTTGATTGAAAATTCATATTTTGGTGTTGAAAAATCAACTGCATTGTAGAAAATTTTCTTTCAGACTTCAAAATTCAACAATTTGGGAGAAAATTTAGTATTTTCAATCGAAAATTAATTTTTTGAAACGAAAATGTAACTATACGATTTTTGGTTAAAAACTGATGTGCATAATTCAATAATTCAACTATTTTGTTACTAAAAATTTTAATTTTCGGTTGAAAATTAACTTTTTAATTAAAAATTCATATTTTCGTGTTGAAAAATTTACTGCATTGTAGAAAATTCTTTTTTCAGACTTCAAAATTCAACAATTTGGGAGAAAATTCAGTTTTTTCATTCGAAAATTATTTTTTTGAAACGAAAATGTAACGATTCGATTTTTGGTTAAAAAGTGATGTATCTATTTCAATAATTCAACTATTTTGTTACTGAAAATGTTAATATTTGGTTGAAAATCAACTTTTCAATTGAAAATTCCTATTTTCGTGTTGAAAAATCAACAATTTGGGAGAAAATTCAGTTTTTATAATCGAAAATTAATTTTTTGAAACGAAAATGTAACTATTCGATTTTTGGCTAAAAATTGATGTTCCTAATTCAACGATTCGACTATTTTGTTCAAAGATTATTTCATTTGTTGAAAATTCAAAATTCCGAAAAAATAAATTTCTTTCTCAGTTACAATTTTTTTGAAAATGTGCAAAAACGTGTTTTTTTTTTATTGTGTTATATGCACACATTTTAAAAAAAGTTGAATATGTCGAACCTGAAATTTATTCAGCTTGAACCAAATAAGCATTTTTTTATTTTGCTTTTTCGGAAAAACTTTTTGTCGTGAGTTAGGATTTTTGGGATTTCATATCTTTTTTGCTATTTTGGAACGTTATAAACATAAAAAAAAAATGTTTCTCATAGATAAAAAATAATAACATGTTTCTTTGGTTCGAGCTGACTCAATTGCAAGCTCAAATCAATCCAAAAAACATGTTTTTGTATATTTTCAAAAAATTTTAAATAAGGCAATTTTTTTCAATTAAAAAAAAATTAAATTGTAAATTTAAGAAAGAGAACAGAAGATATTAACCGATTTCAAATTTGTTTCTTTACTTGTTTTGGATGTCGAACCACAAATTGTTATCCCTCAGCTCAAACGATTCGAATAATTTTAGTATTTTTACTTCGCTCTACTGAAGAGTTTAGTTTAGAAATTACATTGAAAGTATTAATTATAGTAAGGTTAAATATATAAAAATTGTGTATCTAATTTTATTTTTTCCCGGACTTTTTTTGGATGGATTTCCAATGAACTAAGTATATCCAATTTTTAAAAACAAATCTTTAATGGCAGAAATCATTGAAAAATGTTTAAAAATTAGTTAAAAATGTAACATTTCTTACGAAAAGATTGTTATTTTCTACAAATAAAAATAAATGTTTAATCTTTCCTCTGTTTCCCCCTTTTTTGTGAGAAAACCACCCTATTTCCCCTTTTTTGAGCTAATTTTGGGCTGTGATCCCTGATATAGTGAAGATAGTTTCAGATTTGTATTAATAATAGAATATGTTGTTGTGGTTGCAGTGCCAGGCGGTATACGAAAACAGAAGATGTTTCGAGTACGGCATTTTCACAGAAAAAGTGCATCGCGTGGTTTCGAGAGTACACGACTCCTGATGACCCGGACACACTTGGTCCCGAGGGAATGGAAAAGTTTTGTGAAGATATTGGCGTGGAGCCGGAAAATGTGGTGATGCTGGTTTTAGCGTACAAAATGAATGCCCGGCAAATGGGCTTCTTTACAATGAACGAGTGGCTCAAAGGCCTATCAGAACTGCATTGCGACTCAATTAACAAAGTACAACACAAACTCGAAACCCTGAGGAACATACTTAATGATCCTCACACGTTTAAGGGGATTTACAGATACGCTTACGATTTCGCTAGGGTATGTTCATTTTATTTATATCATCATTGTAAAACGAGGAGAAAGATCATTTACAGGGTGTCTAGCGACCTTGCAAACCTTGAAATTTCCTTGCATTTTTGTTGAACCTTGAAAACCTTGAATTTTCCTTGAATTTTTGTTGTACCTTGAAAACCTGGAAATCTCCTTGAATTTTTCACGAGAACCTTGAATTAATCTTTGTTTTTAACAGATTTTTTAATTGAAATGCGAAAAGTAATTTAAATCTGTTAGTCTATTATAAAAGAAACATCTCGTTCAGAAGAAGCCTTGCTACTGAAAAGTTTTTTTATTTATCAAGGTACAATTTATCTTTTACTCATTACTCAATAAATGAAGAGATTTCTAGACATTTTTTGTAGACTCTACCAATTATTTTATAGATTGCAATGAACAGACTTTAATATTTAGGGTGGCGACTTGGCCGGGAAAGACCGGGAATATAATTTAAAAAACCGGGATTTTACTTTTGTGAAAATTCAACTATTTGGTTGAAAATTGATAATTTGCATTAAAAAGTAAACTATTTATTTGAAAATTAATTTACTTTGTGGGAAACATGCATGTTCCGGTCATTTCACGGTTCTTTCCGGTCAAGTTTTTCCATTTTTCCGGTCAAATAAAAGTAACAATCATATTTCCAGAAAAAATGCAAATATTTATTTTAATTCATGACGTGCATTCTAAACATCCTTTAAACCAATAACAGAGAACAGAGAAAAAAATACTTAAATTTTTCTCTAAAAAATATTCACTTTTTACAAAAAATGGAAGTTAAACTTTCAGCTGGAAAAATTAATTTTCAACAAAAAATACGGATTTTCAACAAAATAGTTCAACATTCAACTAGAGTGATGAATTTCCAATAAAATTATGAATCTTCAACTGGAACAGTTAAATTGTAAACCAAAAAGATGGATTTTCAACTAAAACGATGAATACTTTACTGGAACACTCGAATTTTCAACCAAAGATATGAATTTTTAAACAAGATTAATTTCCAAATAAAAAGATTAATTTTCCACAAAAAATACAGTGTTTTAACAAAATACATAAATTTTTAACGAAATAATTAAATTTAAATTTAAAGAATGCAAATTTTCAACTAAATAGTGGAATTTTGAACTAAAAAAATAATAATTTACAACCGAAAATGGAATAGTAAC
>CAKNXH010062056.1:56037-73492 GCA_932178445.1 Andricus quercusramuli | reverse complement strand
AGAAAATGCAAGTGATAAGAAAATATATATACATCTTAATTTTGATGACCGAAGAATGCTTTTTTTTTAATAGAATTTTCGTATTATGAATAATAAAAAGATTATGGATATATTATTATACTATTATATTACCAATAGAATTGAGGTGATTACGAAAGTGAGGACCAGATTATAAACGATCCTCATTTTTTCCAAGTACAGGTAAGACTGTTTTATGTATTAATGATGAATTTTCGTTAACCAAATATTTGAATTTTCGAACAAGAAGATTAATTTTCAAGAAAATACATGAATAATTTTTATCTACAATTGGACAGTTAAATTTTTAGTTGGAAAAATTAATTTTCAATTAAAAAAAAAAAGAAACAGAAATTGGTAGTTGTTTAAATAAACTTTTAAAATCCCTAAGATCATAAAATTGTAGTGGGATTCATCGTACATGAAGGGAGTTGCTGAAAATTGCAGAAAAACTCTTTACGTAACTTCTGAAAGAGCTCTTAATTTGATATTCAGGCGTTCCACATTTAAGAATATTTTTAAAATTCAGAATTTAGGTTTCTGGACACTATAGGAATGAATAATAAATCTGGAGGCTTTTTTCAAAAAAGTAAAAAGGACACGAACATGTATGTACTATTCGTCATGAATAGTGGCTAAAATATTATTTTTACACTTACGTGCAGATTGGAGAAATCCCACAAATGCGAGTAGTAGAATTCTGGTCATAATCTCCATTTTTTCAATAGACTGAAGACTGATTTTTAAAAAATATCTTGTAAAAAGACTTGAGAACTGGCTGCTATATATACTAACATTTATGATTTGAACCTGATACCATCCTTCTTTTATTTTTTTTAAATAAATAGAGTAGAGCGATGAAGTTTATTACTATCACCAAATTTCAAAATTGTCAATATTTGCTAGACTTATTACATGTAATTTCAAGGCATAATAAAATAATTCTTCAGAATATTTTTCTGAGAACAAATTATTTTGAAAGCGTTTTACTATCTTATAATATCAAAAACCAAATCTGAAAAAAGAACAATGAATTTTTTCAATTGTTAGTAATACATCTGACCATCTGAATTTACTATAGTTCAATTCCAAGCACTTTAAATTTTTGAAATATATGATTTTGACTATTTTATTTTGGAATACTAACTCATCTCCAAGCCACTCAAATTAAAATTGTTCGCCAGAATGCTTCCAATTTTATACTAGCCCTATTCAAAATTGAATAATTACCAACCGATTTCATTTCGAATCACGAGCTTTTGAATGTAACCCTCCAATCCTTAGAAAATTACATACTTCGTTTCGAAAAATGCTGTATATTTTCACTCAGTTTATATATTTAAATATCCTTTTTGTTTCTGAATAATGGCAGAGAAAAATTGCAAGCTATTTTCAGCCTAGCGTGCGAAATTAAGTTAATCCGCCACCAGAAAAATTTGAATTTTGTTTTGTTACGCCCATGTCGGTTTCAGCCTATAATTCAGAACATTTTTATTTTGGCTTTAAATCATTATTTGAAATAAGCAAAACTAACTAAATTGTCAAAATAATAAACCAAAATTGTATTCGAGGAACATTTTAAACGCTAATATCTTTCAACAATGTTCTAGCGTTTTTAAAATCAAATTATTTCTTTTTTTGAAACTTTAAAGCATTTCTAGAATCGTATACAAAAACTTTCTCTTAAATGTTTTTCAAAATAGCAACTCTTTACAGAAGAACCGGTCTTACACAAAATAATCATGATAATTTTCCGCCATTTCTTAATTATTCATCTATGCTTTTATTACTGTTTTAAAAATTTGTTGGTGAAAAATATCGACCAATGGTACGGGAACTTTTTGTAGAACTCTGCGCATAAAACAGGTTTAATTTCGGACTTTCTTCGTATTTCGCATATTTTTTGGGAAGTGCTAAAATTTCCGATTTTCAGAAAAATACTGACTATTTTGATGAACACTTTGTATCTTTCCTGCATTTTATATAAACTGAAAGAAGATTACATAATAGAAATAGTGACAAATAGGACATGTTAATAAAATTACTGGACCAAGAAATTGGTGAAAAAGTAAAGAAAAATTAATAGGAGACGATTGTGTAACATTTCCAGCCTTATTTAAACGATGAGAAGCTACAATATTGCGAAATATATATGTAAAGAGGCTACGTGACTCTCTACCGAGATATCGTATTTACAAGTTACTGCTTCATAATGGAAAAATTCTAATTTTATTCTTCACACATTTAATTTACTCTACCTTACTTTATTTGCATTAAAAATAATTCATTTAATTTATGATGGAACGCAATAACACACCTAACTCTTCTGATTTAAAATCATTGAAACTCAAATAATTAAAAATTGTCAATTTTGAAGTCATAATATGTATCAATTTATCATTTTTCACTAACTTTTCGTCTTACGTAATTTTCAAGTTGAAATAAAAAATTAATATTAAAACAAATACTGTGATACTGGTACAATCTTAATAAATAAATAATTGAGTCTGTTGCAATGTAGGAATATAGGGTTGCACAAGTAGAACACACCAAGCAAGCCGCTGCGAATGAGCTGATCAATCTTTTTTTCAAAATTTAGCAATCAGGTCATAAAAACGCCCTGTTAACCGACAGAACACAAGATTCTGGTATGATGGAATCTTAAAACATTCCGATTTGGTTGCAATTGCAGGTTTAATTCATTAGCCTAAAAGATGCAATATCAGAGCGCATCACGGTGAAATTGTTTAATTCATGTTCCAATATTATTATTCATTGAGATCATAAAAACAGGGCAATGCAATGTTGCTATTCAAATACTTGGATCTGAAAATATGGTGAAAATACCTCGTCAGCAATTTCACAAGGCAAAACCTGTGATCACTAAATCTGTTATGATGCGATAGAATCTGTAACCTTGCATACTCATTTTGCAATCTAAGAAGAATAATCTCCTAATATGTTCAGCTGACCAAAGATAAACAGGATAAATCTCATACTCTAATAAGATTAATGAGAAAACAAGAAAAAAGGGGAGCATCTGCGGATATGATGAGAGAAATCATCTCCAAGTAAAATCAGCAAATCTTTGAGAGCAAAGCATGAGGTATAGTCCGGGGTTCGATCCATGAGCCGGTACCTATTGAAATTTTTTGTGCACCTTTACCAAAGTTCCGGTGGTTCGGATCCCACCTTAAGCTGTAGGTCCCCCCATTATGCACTTGACTGCAACCCAGCCTGTGAATGGTGAGGTAAAAACCAGGCGTTGTCCAATATGTGAAGGCACACGCTCTTATTAGATCACTTGATTCCATTATAATAATTCAAACTTTTCTTCAAGTTGTAATATCTTTGGATTTATTCTTTTTTTTAGTCAGAATAGTCAACAGCGAATTGAGCTTGCCTCTTATTACGCATTCCTAACAAAAATATTTATTATCACTTATAGCATTCTTAAATTTTATTTGAGTTACCTTCAAATGAATCTAAAATAATGTAAAAATTGAAGCCTTGGCAGCGATAACGTTTATTCAACTAAAATAGATTTCTGTCCAAGAATTTTCTCTTCTATGCCATAGTAGTATATATGTATGTTGTAAAACAAATTATATTGAAATGTGCTTACAGTTTGAAGAAACAGATTCTTGTGGATCCAATGTTATCTCCGGCAAAGATTTAATCATTAATACATGATTACAACCTTATATTCTGATTCGAATTCAAACTAAAGTGAAAAATTAATTTTCAACCAAAAAACGAATTTCCAACAAAATATATGAATTTTCAAACGAAGAAATATATTTTTAATTCAAATGATCAATCATAACAAAATAATTTTAACAAAGTATTTCAAATTTTAAACAAACAGTTGAATTTTAAATATTAAAGATGCATTCGAAACAAAGAAAAGATTTTCCACCTGATTCTTATTCATTGTCGCCTAGGATTTCACTAGGGAGCATCCCTGTCTGTTTTCTCAATACAAACAGGACAATTGTCCTCAACGCTTTGTTCATAACTTTTTGTAAGATGTCGATAGCAAATTCCATTTGTTCGATAAACTTTATTCTGTCCTGTATGGCGCCCAGCGAACTGCTGAAAATCTCCCTACATTTATCCCAGTCAGTTGCTCTACGTTGCCTACACCTTTTAATCTCAGATCTATCAGCTGTCAAGAAGAAGCATATCTGTCTGCGATACATATCTGCCGCGCCGATGAGCAATGGTCATCCTTCAACGCAAAAGTAGTCCACCAGGTCTTTTAACTCATCAGAAGATGGTTGGTCCTGAGACTCAAATGGGAATTAAATATGCTGAGCAAGTCATCATAAGTTTAATCCTCCACCTCTTCCATAAGAAGATCTGGAGCTCTGTCATCGGACCTAATTTTGGTTTTTGAGATGATCTTCATGATAATCCACTTTAACCCAAAGTGAGGCCTGTATTCGATCTTTTCGAGACCCTCGACCATTCGTGGCTCTGCGGTTAAGACATGTTCCGACTTCATGGTCGGATTTTGGATTGTTATCCTCTTAATTACTGCTGTTGTGTCTACCGATACACCAGGAATCCAACCCAGCAACTTTACTGGCCCTGGGAGGTCTCTGCTGTCAATCACTTTGATCTTAGATCCCGCTAAAGTTGTAAATCATCAACAGCTTAAATGAGCCAAGTTCGGGCCACTTTTTCCGAATACTTGACGATGAAAGAACTATTTTCCAAGCAGAAATCTTCAGATCTTGGGATGAATTCTTCAGGTTGCACCCCATCGGTTTTCTTGTCTAATACCGCTTCAATTGTCTTGGCCTGGTTGTCTTCGAGTTTAGTTATTGACAACCTCTCGAGATTACGGCCACCTTCAGGTGACTTTGAAGGGCCTGGCTGTAAGAGACTGTTGGATCTCCCAGCCGCATCTTCTCTTGTGCCCTGATGTTATTCGTTCTACTGTCATCAGAATGGGGCTATCAGATTCCAGCTCGGCGTATGTTTTCCGTTTAGTTTCACTTTTTGGAATTAGTATCACCAAGGTTACTCCTAGATGGTTTCCCACTTATAGATTCCAAAGTATGCTCTAAGACTCCGTCGGTAATTTCCAGCTTTTTAGGAGAAGATCATTTTTCCAGGGGCAAATAAACGGATTTTGTTTTCACGAGTAGCTAATGGAGTATTTGGTCCATCTCTACAGAGAAGCGCTAGTAGAGATGAGGCAATTTCACTCTGAGAGGTCGCCTGGTATGCCAGAGACACCGTATATGTCATCAAACACTGCAACATTCAGCCATCGATACGATAGTTTACGTCTCAGCTTCGGGACCTGTTTCGGGAATCGACAGCCACCCAATTTTCGCTGCTTGGTCGAATTCATGCTGTTACTTCCACCCTATTGATCACGAACTCTCACCCTTCAGGCAGGTCCTAGCTATCCTTTTCATTGTGAAGGGAAAACGAAGTCCTCATCGTCAGAAGTATTCGAGTTCATTAATAAAATCCTAGAGCATTTAATAAAGGTACACTTCCCGACTTCGGAGTTGATTTACACGAATGTGATGGCAATCCGTGAGTCATACGTCTCAGAAAAACCAACCACTGTGCGAGATCTTTCAAGCATGCTTAGCAATGAGAAACACCTAGGTGGCATGAAGGGTGTTTAAGGGCATGTTTATTCTAGAGCCTAGTCAGAATACCTACTATGAGGTAAAATCCTCTAGAACGAATACCTTGACCTCGATGATGCTGATATCACTAGAAAAATTGTTGAACCTTTACATGTAAGAGGAAATTGTGACAGAAAAACCTCTCCATAAGAATTGAGTTGCCTTTTAAAAAGGCTATTCTACAATAGAAGCTCTGTATGCAGCGTTTCTAGACGTAGAGGTGTCATTTAGCAACATCCCAATTGCATCAATATACGGCTTTGTTTAAACACACAGAGTTAGTGACACCGTAAACAGATGGATATACTTCATATTGAAAAGCAGAACGGTACATACTTCACTACATGGTTACGAAGTGAAGGCCAAATGTTTAAGGTGATGCCCACAGGAAGGAGTTCTTTTCACCATCCAGTGGGCACTTGTTATTGATGACGTAATTCTTATTTTAAACTAATCGGGTTCTTTCGCTTGAAGCTATGCAGAAGACCTCGCGATCCTAGTAACAAGAAAGCATAAGGGCAATTTAGTGGAACTCAGTCAGCGCTCAGTATAGTAGAGCAATGGCGCAGGAATCGTTGTTTATCCGTTAACGTGCACAAGACGGAACTCATGCATTTTACCAGAACAAGAAAGCTTTCTCGTCTTAGATATCTCAAATTCTACGGTAGGGAAGTAGAATGTTTAAAATCAGCAAAGTATTTTGGAGTAATATTTGACCCTAAATTAACATAGAAACTGCATGTTGACCCAATAGTAAAGAAAGCTAAGATGGTTTTCTGGGCTTGTAGATACGCAACAGAGAAAACCTGGGACTTAAAACCCGGGATTACTTACTGTTTGTACACAATGATGAACAAACCCATAATAGCATATGCTTCAACGATCTGGTTGCTAAGTACTGAACTAATCAGTACTATAGGACAATTGGAAAGCCTCTGAAAGGTTTTCTGCTTGGCGATCACTGGTGATATTTAAACCACGCCAACAGCAGCTATTAAAACCACACCAAGCAGCTAAGCAAACTGATGTTATGTTAAGGAAATTATCCTACATGGGCATACCCTTGAAGATCTTTTTTCCCAAAATGGAAGAATGGCATGATGAAGGGATAAGTGGAGAATTATTCACAGCTGGAGGTCTTGATTTCTACACAGATATCTCTGAAGAATTCTTGGAAATAGGGGCTGGAATCTGTGGGAAGAAGCCCAGGGCTGACATCAGAACAGCACTGGGCAGATTTCATACAGGTTTCTAGGTGCAAATGGTAGCTATTGTAGCTTACTTGTAGGAAATTAGTAGGCCATGCGGATTGAAGGTAATCAGAAAGCAGATGCACTAGAGAAGGCGGGAGCTTTACAGCCCCTGATTGGCCTGGAACCCTTCTGTGTGTTCTCGTATGCATCTGCGAGAGAAGCCATTGATAACTGTCTCTTGGAGAAGCATGCGAGATATTGCAGGGGAACAAAAAAAAAGTGTATTTCAAGAATTTGATATCTGGTACATGCACTGAGAGGACTACTACTAAATACTGATTTCTACTAGGGATGTGCAAAATTGAAGCGGGTCGGCTCGGGTCGGGTTTCGCGCTGCAACCCGCATTTAACCAGACAACCCGAATTCAACCTGCAAAAGCCGCAAAGGCGCAATGAATTAACAATCAACTTAAAAACGTGAAAAGCTTTGTTAATATAAAATTGACCAAACTAAAAGCATTTTTACGGTTTTCGTAGCCCTGGGTGAATGCCAAACTTTTCGTTGTCTGTCTTATAAAGGCCGAATGTCATGAAGACATCTGACAAACATTGAAGCGTTTTTAGAGCATTTATATTTCGATACTCGATTGTTTGAAAACGTTTTAATAGCGCTCTCAGATTTTTTGCTTACTAGGCATTGTAATATTTTAGGGTGGTAGATTCAATACCTTAGATCGTAATATCCTTAACATATATGTATTAAATTATACTTAATATTATATTATATAATACATGTTATATATATTTTTAGTTTGAACGTGTTTTCGGGTGAACCTGATTTTTCATCATAGCCACGGACTAAGTCAAATGACTGATGAGATGAGGATGTTATAAGTTATTTCAATACGATGTTTGAAATCATTTGCGATGATGTTGTATGTACAAAATTAGGAGCAGGTGTAGTTTGCAGTTTGTTTTTACCGCTGTTATCCTTACACAGCTGCCGTGAGTGTTGGAGGTGACGACACTCGCCCCTGGATGCTTTCTTAGAGCTACCATGTATCACTCCATAGTTTGTTAGTCGCTTGCTTCCTGATGGTCAAGAAATTTTTTTACAATGCGACACGTGTTTAATGAAACCGCCTTCTGAGCTGCCGTCAGTACCCTACAGAACATCAGGAAGCAAGCGACTAACAAACTATAGAGTGATACATGGTGGCTCTAAGAAAGCATCCAGGGGCGAGTGTCGTCACCTCCAACACTCACGGCAACTGTGTAATAGGGTGGGCCGAATTTCACGAAAGTTTCCGAATCGAATCGTAATAGCGCGGAAAAGTTGCTACGTGTCGCCCTGATCACAATTTTTTTTTTTAATCGGACCATATCTTCCGGTCGCACATCGCGTCCAAAGTTTCGAAAAATCGTAAAAAATTCAACACGTTTTGGGATTTTTTCTTAGTAAGTTATAGTGATCGAATTTCGTTCAAAATCGGTAACTGACCTCTGCTAAATATCTCTAAACTAAAAACAACATTCCCCTTCCCCTCCTCCTCTCCTGTGAGGGTGGAGGGAGCGGGGCAGATATCATAAAAAAAAGCCATTTTACGGTCGTTAATTTCCTCGTGTGAAGTGTGCTGGTGCGGTCGACTGAGCCGCTAAAAGCGTTTTTCTTTTGTTTATTTCGCTATATCCTCTTTAACTTCATAGATATTTTATTCTCATCTTTATTCGAACAAAAGAAAAACGCGTCACGTGTCGAAAGCGAGCGAGACTGTTTTCTCGAGTGGGGACGGTGACAAGTCGCATTTTAGTGTTTATTAGGGAAGGAGTTTGATTGACAATGACGTAGAGGACGTTTGGTAAAAAATTTCATTGTCCTTTATTTGGACCGCCTAAAAGTCTGAACAAACAGATTCTTCCTTCACAGGCTGATGTTTTGCTACACTGCCAGCATGTTCGATATTCTTTAGCCCTGGCTTCGGCCAGTCCAAAACAGGGGTCAGCTTCTCTGCAGTAGCTAATGTCGTTGCTGATGATATAGAGTTCATTTACACTAAGGCATCTTTGCCAAGGGTCTCTCGCACGAGAATTATACAACTTATCAAAACTATTCACGATAAGTATTACTATACCCGTAAAAAGTTAAACAGGGACGAAAAATACCTGGAAAAACAGAAGGAGTACATACAATACATTTCTGACTGTCAAAAAACTTTATTTGACGTATGTTCCTGCAAGTGCAAAATGTATCTTCAGTGTGATTGCAACAGAACAATAGATAAATGTACCTGTGATCAGCCGGTTGCAATCGACTGTTCTTGCCCTGTCAACAGGAAAGTTTCTATGATAGAGAGGAAATTTCTTTACGCACAGCGGCATCACAGAATTGGCAAGATAGGAACAGTTGACCAAAAGGAGAGTGAAAAGATTAAAAAGAGGCTGGCAAGGAAAGCAAAACAAATAAGACAAGAGGGTGCTAGTTCTTCGAAGACTACAGCCAACATTACCTCAGATTCTGAAACAGAAGAGAAAGATAAAGTTCACGAAAAAAAGGACACAGAGTTTCATATTAACTTCAAATCACCCTCTGGGACTCAAATGAGAACAATGCTTGCCAATACTGCTCTTGCTGGCGACAGGTACGGTGTATCAGACAGGGCAACGGCAGCTGTCGCCTCCAGTATTCTTTCCGACTTGGGCTTAATATCTGAAACAAACAAATCACAGGTTACTGACAAAAACAAAATAAGACGGGCGAAGTCTCTAGTTCGGAGTAACTTAAGGAATGAGCAGTTAGAGAAAGCTGACGTACATCCTAGAGGCCTATACTTCGATGGGCGCTCAGATGACACTCTTGTAATTGAGACGAAAAACTTTAAAAAGTATAGGAAGCTCATGAAAGAGGAGCACATTTCAGTCATTGAGGAACCAGGCTCCGTCTATCTCTTTCACACTGTACCCATTTCAAAAACTGCCAAGGATATTGCCTCTAGTATCCTTGATGAAGCTAATGCTAAAGGTATCGACCAATCTGACGTTCGCATCGTTGCAAGTGACGGTACGAATACTAACACTGGCTGGAAAAGGGGTGTCATTAGAATTTTAGGGTTATCCCTTGAACGACCTCTTCAGTGGTCTGTTTGCCTTCTACACTTCAATGAACTACCTTTGAGACACTTAGTTGAAAAACTGAATGGCAAAACTGAGGGACCAAGAAGCTTTTCAGGAACTATTGGCAAGATTCTAAAACATTGCGAAAAAATGCCTGTGGTATCCTTCCACAAAATTAAGTGCAATCTTCCTGAAATCGACACCAAAATTCTTCGTAAAGACCAACAGTACTTGTTTGAGATATGTCAAGCTATCAGCTCTGGCACCTGTCATCCAGATCTTGCAAATCGTGAATCAGGGCCTCTGAATCACTCTCGTTGTCTGACTGCTGCCAATAGGTATCTTTGACTCTTCATATCTTCTAAAAAACCTTAGCAGAGCTAATCCACATCAAAACTTTCATACTGAAAGTTTATGCACCATTGTGGTTCACTATAAAAACAAACCCACTTCTTGAAGATGGACCTAAACATTTGTATAAAGCAATTCAGCTGTCAAGGTACTTACCAGAACATCTCAGGCGTGTTGTTGATACTGTCATCCAAACCAATGGATATTTTGCCCATCCAGAAAATCTGCTGGTCGCAATGATCACAGATCCTCGACATGGTATCAAAGAACTTGGGTGGAGACATATCCTGAAAGCAAAACTGACAGATAACCACAAAACTATAAGACAATTAGAAGTACCACAAATCAATTTCAAAGCTACAAACTAAACGGAAATGATTGACTGGAGTGCAGTTAAACTTACCTGTCCTCCTATTCTCCCTGAGGAGTACGATGAAGATTGCATTAGTGACTTCATTGCCAAGAAAGAATTCCCTACATTACCACCAGAAACATTCCCCTTTCCAAACCACACACAGGCAGTAGAGAGGACTGTGAAAGCAGTCACAGAGGCAGCTGCCGCAGTTTGTGGTGCGGAGAACAGGGATTGTTTCATCCGATCGAAGCTAAAGTCTAGACAATTAATGCCGACTTTCACAACTAAGGCTGACTTTAATACATTCAGTTTTTAAGTACCACGCCCAAGTTATGCTTGGTTGGTTGGGTAGGGCGTGGGTGGAACTCACAGTGCAGCCACCTTCACGTGGTGAGTTCTGAGTCGCTCTCATAAGCAAAAAAGTTTCTAAGAGCGGGCGAAGAGCTGCACACTTCACACGAGGAAAACAACGACCGTAAATGGCTCTCTTTTACGATATTTTCCCCCCTCCGTCCACCCTCACAGGAGAGGGGAATGGGGAGGGGAATGTTTTTCCTAGTCAAAGGACATTTAGAAGAGGTCACATACCGATTTTGAACGAAATCCGATCACTATAACTTACTAAGAAAAAATCCCAAAACGTGTTGAATTTATAATGATTTTTTGAAACTTTGAACGAGATGTGCGACCGGAAGATATGGTCCGATTCAAAAAAAAAATGCATTGTGATCAGGGCGACGAGTAGCAACTTTTCCACGCTATTACGATTCGATTCGGAAACTTTCGTGAAATTCGGCCCACCCTAATGTTCAGTGCATCTTGCGTGCACATTGCCTGTAGCCGAAATCACAATCGGATGAATAGATGCATGTTTCACATTCCTCCATATAGCCTTACTTTATGCCTTAGCTTGCTATACTTATGAATCTTGGTTATATAGATTGCCTGCAAATTTTGGTTAAGTGGACAAGCAATGTCGATGATGTAAACTCTTACACCTTTTTTTTCTCGCATCACGATGTCGCCTCAAGACGTACATAGAACGTCCATGTCTGTCTAATTTATGTCCCAGCGACGACTCATGTCCTGAGGACGTCTGTAGGACATTGGGCGTCTTTGGGACGTCGATAGGACATACATGGACGTCCTAAGAACGTCTTAAGGGAGTCATCAGGATGACAATGTATTTTTGCCCACAACACATTTCATGCCAAACGACGACAAATGCGTGAGAAGAGTTTGGAAAAAGAATTAAAGCTTTTCAAAATAGCTACAACTTTTCTTCCAGTGATTTTTAATAAGATTCGTCTTTTTGGTTCAATTTTTCGAAAATATGGAAAATAATCTTGAATTCAAATTTTGAGCTAAACGGCGTGAAGTATGGGGAAAAGTTTCTGGAGGAAATTCAGTTTTGAAAAATTACTAAAAAATTTCGTTGAAACGCGTTTCGTGAAAGAGCACATCTTTTTTAATTTATTTATCCAAATTGGCATGCGAAATTCGAAATTCCCAATATTACGCCAGGGTAAGCGAGATACGTAAAAATTCTAGAAGAAGGAGCTGTTGTTTTATCCATCAAGAATGGTATGAAAAAAATTCTCAGATATAGCATAACAACGCGATATAAGAAAGAACGCTTGAAGAATGGATTTTTGATTAATTGCTTTTAAAACATTAATGATATTACCAAATTCTGAAAACGACAATACAGAATATAACTGCACCCCTATAGTTGAAATTGTATGGCAGTCGGTCCAATAGATTTTACCTTAGTCATGCGCAAGGAAAAGAAATAAATTTGGTATAAAGACAACAATTCATTCAACAAATGAAGTTATCTTGGATTACATTTGTTGTACATGTACTACTCTATAATACTTCGAGACTGGGCAATTGTAGCCTATGGGAGTGTCATGGATTTCCTCTTCGTTCAGTTCGCAAACCTCGCCGCTGTCAATGTTCATCTTCGCCCGTTTTGAAATGCCCTTATTATTGCGCGTATATATTCCACGAAGAGCTGTATTATTTCGCTCAAATATCGCTACGATGTCACCAGTAAGTGTTGTTAAAACATATCGTTCTTCGATTGGCATGGGTGCAGATGCACCACGTCCTACTCTTAATTCAATTGGTTTATTTGCAGGGAAAGTGTATTTGCGAATTTCATATACCCGGTGCGGATTCCAGTGAGGATTGAGCCTAATAAATCTACATTGGTCAGCTGCATATCCAAGTACTGTTGAATAACGGAGGTTGGCAGAAGGAGATCTGGACCTGCTACGAACAGGAGGCTCAGCAGGCTCGGCAGGAGACGGAGACCTGTCCGGAGAATGAGATGTTGCGCAGCGAGGAACACCAGGAATAGGGTCCCCATTCGGTAAACACTCGAACTCTAAACTCAACTCTGCAACAAGAAACAGAGTATCAATCTTCTCTTCAAGCACACACACGGAGAAAAAATCCGGGGTTTAGCGCAAGACCCTATTGAAAATTCCGACGTCGGAAACGACGTCGTAAGCTACGTAGAAAACGACGTCGTAAACTACGTTTAAACCGACGTCGTATACTACGTGTGGTATGACGTCAGAAACTACGTCGGAAATGGGATAATAAACGACGTAGGTTCCGACGTCGTTCCATACGTAGTTTACGACGTCGTTTCATACGTAGTTTACGACGTCGATAATTACGCAGTAAACGACGTAGTAAACGACGTCGGAAATTGAAATAGTACACTACGTAGTATACGACGTCGTTTCCTATGTAGTATACGTCGTAGGTTAATTTTTTATTTGAAGAATTATTCCTAAAGTAGTACAATCTCTGCATAATAATTCGAAGAATATGATATATATATATATATATATATATAATTTAAAAAAAAGTTAAACAACCACCACAGGGTACCACTAAGAGCAACTGCCATCTAAAAAAAAAGTCAATAGCCCCCAGTAGAACTGCGGTAAAATACACCTATGGCCACGTCTCACATCCGTGAGATGGTTGGTCTCAGGGCACGACGAAATCACAACGACAGGCCGACGAAAACCTCGTGTGTCTTGAGGACACGAAGCGACCCAAGGATGACAGCTTTCTGCATCCATCTCGCAAGTGCCTCGGCATATTGTTGGCACGCGGGTATGGCTTTAAGGTTACGAACCAGTGATAATTTCGCACCTTCGAGAGAACCTATCACAAGGCAATTATGCGTACCGAATATTTTGGGTACAGTCATTGCAGCTCTCTTTTAAGCTCTTGATACCTCTCCTCCTTTTCCTTCTCCTTTGCACTGATGTTGTATTCGGACGGAGCTGAGAATTCGATCACGAATATAGTTCGTTTCTCGAAATCTTGGAGCACAATGTCAGGCCTCGAGTGCGCAACGGAGACTGCTGCCCGAAAATCGTAGTTCCAAAAAATCTGGCACTTCTCGTTTCGGACAATTGACTCTATATCCCTTGGAGCGTTCGGCAGGGCAGGGTCGCGACCAACACCGTAAGAGCGACAAAGGTGGTAACAAAGTACTCTTAGGGCCGCATTATGTCTATAGATATACGTTGTTCCTGCGTGGGTCGGACAACCCGATAGTATGTGTTCTAGGTACTCAGCGTGTGCATGACACGCTCTGCACCTATCACTGGGAACTTCTTGACATAAAATGCGGGCACGGTATGCCAATGTGGAGATTACACCATCTTGGCATGCGAAAATAAAGCCCTCTGTACCTGAATTGAGCCCTGATTATTTGAGCAAAGCAAAAGTTTGCTCCTTCGACAAGGACTGTTTTTCTACATTTCTGTGAAAGTTTCCGTGCATTTGCTTGTCGAGTAGCTCTTGGTAAAATTTTCCAACCTCTGCTTTCTTTACTTCGGCTTTTAGACGTGAAGCATCTAGATGGAGTAATGCACTTTCCTCACTTCTGATGTTAAAATTCAGGCCAAGGGTCTCGGCAGCTTGCTCCGCGGCTTTGTAAAGGAACGCTCCTTCGCCAATGATCTCGTGATTCCTGACCATCTTTAGGAGCGGATCTCTGCCATCAGTAACGATGTAAGCTGTACTCAAAACAATTTGGTTATGAAGACACTGGAGATTCAGAAGTCCGCGTCCGCCTTGACGGCGTGAAATGTATAATCGCGGAACTGACGAATTGATATGCAAGCTTTTACGCATATGCATGATCTTACGCGTGGTGACATCAAGGGCCCTAAGCTCATTCTTCGTCCATTGAACCACCCCAAACGAGTAGAGTAGAACCGGGACGGCAAGCATGTTAGTCGCAGATACCTTGTTCAACGCCGACAGATTCGAAGACCAAATCTGTCGAAGAAGATGCTTGTATCTGCTTCGGAGAGACTCCTTCACTGATGTTACGTCCTGAATGCGGCTTTGAGGCATGCCCAGGTATGTATAGGTCTCTTCAGTATTAAGTTGTCTAATAACACTTATATCCACAAGCTCAGGGTCCATGGGAACGCCAGTAATCTTTCCTGTCTTCAGATCAATTTTGGCAGACTTGTCCAAACCAAAGTCCATCCTAATCTCTCCTGTGTAGTTCTTGACGATATTTATAGCAGTTTGAAGTTTGCTTTTACCAGTGGCATAGATCTTCAAGTCATCCATATAAAATACATGAGTGACCTTATGCTCACGCTGATTAGTGTCGCCACAGAGGTATCCAGGAGAATTTCGTAGTGCGAGAGATAGAGGCAGAAGTGTGATGCAAAAAAGCAAATGGCTCATACTATCCCCTTGAAAGACGCCCCTCTGGAAGGTGACGTTGTTCGTCGTCAGACGATAATTCCTAGATGAGATGGTAAATCTAGGTTTCCAAAGAGGCATCAATCTCTCTATGCATTTCACTATGTGTGGATGTACCTTCAAGCTTTCCAACAGACAGATGTTAAGTCTATGAGAGGTTGAATCGAAAGCTTTCCGGTAGTCAATCCAGGCCATTGACAGGACGCGCTGATGGACTGCAGCGTCTTTACAGACACACCTGTCAATCAGCAGGTTCTCTCGACAGCCTGCTACACCTATTTTCGAGCCACGTTGTTCGTATATCTCTCGCCATACAGGCTCAATTCGTCGAACAATCCTGTTGTTTAGGACAGCTGTAAAGATCTTATACAGTGTGTTCAAACAAGTTATTGGCCTGTAATTCTCTGGTTTGGACAAGTTGCCTGTTTTCGGTAGGAGTATAGTGCGTCCTAACACCAGCCACTGCGGAATGGGCGTCTCCGACTTTAAATATGAGGTGACTATGCGGGCCAAATGTTGGTGTATAGAAGTAAACTACTTACACCGAAAGTTCTTGATACAATCTTGTCCAGCACCGGAAAAGTTCTTCGTGCCTCTAAGTGCTTTTTTCACCTCTTCGGCAGTGACTGATGGGCACTCCTCCTCAGATTTTATGAGGCTGTCGCAAAACTCCTTGAAGCGGATGATATTGTCAGTATCTTCCTTCAACTCCAGTGTTTTCGGGATCTTGTACACCTCTCTCCAAAAAGTCTCTACCTCCTTGGGCTTGGGTGGATTTTTTACAAAAAGAGGGGGATCACTGAAGAGGCGTGATGGGTCAGCGAGAAACTGTTGATTCTCCCTGATCCATCTCTCCCTCTTCTGTATCCTCCTCCTTTCGTCAGATAACAGCCTTATTTTGTCAACAATATGCTGCTTGATTGTCAGCAGCTTTGACTTGTTCAGTATGTGATTCAAGGTCCTTAGTTCTTGGGCGAACTTTCAAACCCTTTCCGTGAACGGTCTACCAGATGTTATGTAGTCAATCACACATTGAACACGGGACGCATTCTGTCTTGCCCATCCAATTTTCTTGTTCAGTTGATGCAAGCGTGTTTTTGTCTTTTGATCCATCGTCGGCTTCAGCCTTAGATTTGAATCAGCCAAAGCTCTCGCAGCACCATAAACTGAGCAATTGATGGTCCATAAGTCGGACTCTTGCGAGATATCTCTACGAAGGGAGGCAGCCGGCTTGATTTCGCAAAGACTGATGTGAAACGTGCTGAAGCTCTGGGTGTTTCAGGTACCACAGAGTATGCATACGTGCCATAAAGCCTCCGCGAACAGGGATAATACTGGCATCGTAGCAGTCTAGCACGTCATTCTTAAGTTGATCCGTCCACTGAATGTGGGCGTTTCGCCGGTTCGTCGTCGTGTTTCCATCTAAATTATTTTCAGCACCCCGAACTCTAGGATGATCGGCATTGTTTGCTGATCCATTGTCGGGTGCTCTGCGCGTTCGATCGTTTTGAACCGCATCGACAACATTTTGGTGGTTTGGCGGTTTCATTGTTGTTCCCACGAGCAGCTAGGGAAAGGGTTCGTCCATCCTTGTAGAGCTCCGCGTGCAAGGATAAGGCTGATACTCTGAGAGGTCGCCGGTATCTTAGAGTCACCGTTAAAGACACCTCACCCAGGTTCCATGCAGCTTTCGGCACGGTTCTTACACCTTCGCTTAGGGGTTATTCCCTCTGGACCATCCCTGGACAATTGTCCGCGACTGCTTATTAATTATTGTAACCGTATTCAGCAGAAACCCTTGGTACAGGGACCCTCTATCCGCAACCCGAGGACGCGTTGGGTGGCTTTGTCATAAGCCCTTCGGTTCTATTCCAAAGGAATCGAAACCCGGCGAAATCCTGCGGTTGTCCTTATGACAAACTTTTAACTATATATATATATATATGTGTGTCTGTGTCTCTCTCTCTCTGTGTGTGTGTGTGTGTGTGTGTGTGTGTGTGTGTGTGTGTGTGTGT